>JBAMBP010001103.1:0-138474 GCA_037044515.1 Phortica magna
GTCAGAGAACGTATGAACGAATAAATGAAATGATAGATTCCATAAAATAAAATACAAGAACAACATTAACACATAGCATGGCATAAAGAAAAGCAAGTAAAAGCAGTAAGGATTAAAAAACAAGAGGCATTGCAAAAAACAAGAAGATACACAAAATATAAAATTAAAAAAAAAAAACGAAAATTATGTAACAAAAGATTGCCTATAGAAAAGTTAGTCGAACGTGCAAAACACTACAAGAAACTTACAGCAACAACCAAAGAAGCAAAAGTAAACTTACAAGAAAAAGATAAAATACAAATAAAAATTGCTAAAAATAGACAAATTAAATAAAAAAATTAATAATAATAAAAAAAAGCAAACATAATGTGTGTTGCGCAAAGCCACAAAAATGTATAACCTTAAAAAATTCTTTTGCAAAATTGTTTTGCATTAACATGAAATCAGAGATTGATAATGATGAATGAATAGCGTGTGTTAAATAAAGAAAAAAAAAAAAATACACTTAAATATTAAAACAATTTGAGAAGTGTTCAACTTTTCAAAATTTTGTTATTGATGATTTTTAGTAAATTTAAAAATATAAAAAACAAATCTTTCATTGAAAGCTTTTTGCAACTTTGGTTAATATTTGATTTTTTGTTACTTTTTGTTCATTTTTGGGGTTATAAAACATAAATATATTTAAATTATAACGAAAAACAGCGCAGCGAAATAAAAAACTATTTAAAACTGTGTACTTAAAGAAACAAAAAAGCAAATGATATTTAAACAATAAATACATTTTTGAATAAAAACAAATAAATATTCAAAGTAAAAACAAGCATATGTAAAATTGTTAAAAGCAGCAAGAGACACAAAACTAATTTATAAATTTAGCAAATTCGCCTAAGTCCCTCCCCCTCCTAATAAAAAAAAAAAAAAAACCATAAACAAAACCCACAAAAACTATAAAATAAACAAATGATAAAAAAAAATAAACATTTTTAGTCAAATTTAATTAAAAAAATATTTGTTTGAATTTGTTGTAAATTTAAACAAAGCGAGAAGCAAAAACAAAAAAAAAAAACAAAAAATACATTGCATGAAAAACATATTTAAATAAAATTATAAGTAACAAATTAAAACAAAAAAGAAAACTGTAGATTTAAAAAAAAAAACAAATATTGCATTATTTAGGCGCAAGAAAAAAATGAACAAGAGAAAAATGTAAGGCAAAACGGCTTGAAACAACAGAGAAGAATGTAATGAATAAATAAACAGCAACAACAAAAACCGAAAATGTAGTTAATAAAATAAATAAAAATTTAAAATTAATCCTCTTCACTTACTATTAAAAAAAAAAGAAAAGAAAAAAACAAAAAATGTGAAAAATATAAATATACGAAATAAAAAATGAACAATATATATAAAAAAATTAAACAACAAAATAATATTAAAAACAGATACAAGATTCAAAGTACAGCAGCGTAACTGAATACAATAACAGGAACCACAAAAAAAATTATATATGCAAAGATACAAAACAAATAAATAAATAAAAAACAAACTTTAATAAAAGAAAAATAAATAAAAAATATATACACAAAAATTAATATTATTTTTGACAAACACAAGAAATAAAATAAAAATATTAATGAAAAAAACTAAATTAAATAAAATCGTCACTTATTATTTTTGTTTTTTTTTCTGAAAAATTTTTTTTTATTTTATTTAAAAAATACGATATATTTTTTTTACTATATAAAATTAAACAAAAAAAGCGTGGCAAAGGCAAACAAAAAATAAAAAGAAAATTTAAGTAGAAGCAAACACAAAATGTGTGTTGGCAACACTGCCACTGCCGCTGCTGCCGCTGCCACTGCTCGAAACATACACACATTATTATGAAAGTTTCACTTCCTTTTTAATAACTTTTTTGCTTTATGAAGAATAGCAAAAGCAAAAATAATAACAAAAAAAACAAGTTCAAAGCAAAATAAAAAATAAATAATAATACACACTCCGTGCAAGAAGTCAACACCCACCACCACATTTAAAGTTTACATTCTGTATTGTAGCAAAATATTTTGGAGTACCTTTTTTCGCTAATAAAATCTAACAAATAAAACGGAAGTTATAAAAATAAAGGAGTGGCGCAAACAACATAATCCCTTTTTCCATCCACTAACTAATGTAAAACCGAAAAAACCTATTCAATAATGTTAAAACCAAACAACATTTAAAATTAATAAAAAAATATATAAGTTTTGCAATAAAAACAAAATAAAGTAAGAAACATGCTAAATAATAGTTTAAAGTATATATATATAAACACATTATTATATATATATATATATTGATAAATAAAAAATTTAACAAAAAAAAAAAGAAAATTAATTTAAAAAATTATTATGAAAAGAACGGCATACAAAACAATGGACACACGAATTTCCCAATAATTTGAAAAACTTAAAATTTCTTTAAATTTAATAATTTCAAAATTTTTTAAAACATTGTGTACGTTCGGCGACATGCGTGTCTTTATTTAAGTTTCAAATAAAGCGAAAATGTTTTTAAAAAAATTATTTTGGTTATAATTAAATAGTTTATACACAAAATTTTTGCTAGTGCATGTTTTTCGTATGGCTAAGTTTGTGAATTAAAAAAAGAAAAAATAAATCTATAAAAACAAAATAAAAAACAGAAAGAATTATTTAAAATGCAATACATTTAAACGAAGAAAATTAGTAAAGTAGCTTTTGAAACTGTTTTCGTGACAAAAATGAACTATTAAATGTTAAATGAAAATGTTGGAAAGATTTTTTTTTGTCGGTTAAGGCAAAGCTTCTTCAAGTGATGTAGGACTCGCACAAATGGCTAAGACTTGTGCTATTTTGATTGTCTTTAATGGAAATTGTTGTCAGTAACTTTCGTTAAGATGAATGCACAAAACTCAAAGTATTTCTAGGTTGTTCTTCGTCACCTTTCAATTGGTCAGTGAAATTAACTCATTCGTCTCCTAACTGGGTGTCGGTTTGTCCAAAATTTCGTAGCCACGGCCATTTTAACGGTGTTTTTATAACTTCATACTTCAGCTTTGCCTTATACGAAAAAAGAAAATCTAATGGAAAGACATCACAAACGCATACATACACTCAAAAAAAAATAAACAACTGTGCGCAGCTCAAGTTGCTTTGTTTGCAGCAAAGTGAAAAAAAATCATGCATGAAAAACAGTTAATCAACAAAAGCAAATAAAATATTTAAAAAAAAAAAATATTAATAATAAACTGCCATTTTTTACACACAACAAATATATGTAAAAATATTTTTGAGTGTATGCTGACAAAATGAATACGAACCAGAAAAAAGAAAACACCAAAAATAAAAAACAAACACAAATATAAAAAAAAAAAATGTGCAAAAAAACTAGTGACAAAAAAATTCAAGTGTAACTATAAATTTCATGCTTTGATTACAAAATAAAAAGCAAATTTTTAAATTCAAAAACTAAAAAAAAAACCAACGTTATTAAATATTTTATTATGCAAACAAAGCAATGCGAAACTGCCAACAAATATGTAAGCAGAACAAGAGTCAACGACAAAAATAAAAAAAATATGCTACAAACACAAGCACACAAACATACATACAAATACACACACACACAGAAAAGCTTAGAATTTGGAAATAAAAATAATAAAAAAATGTTACAATTAATTAATCATTTAATTAATACAACTAAAAAAATGTAGCGATTAAATTTGTTAACAAACTCCTTTTTTAATTTATTTAGTGAAAAATTAGCAAAAAAAAATTAAAAATTGAATAAAATTATAAGTCGATGTCATATACTCTCTCTCAAAAGAAAACACAAAGTTGATAATTATATATATGTATATATAATTATCAACTTTTGTGTTTTCTTTTGAGAGAGAGTATATGACATCGACTTATCGGATTTTGTTTTCGAAATATTTTTATCATTTTGAATTTTTTTAGTTGCCAAGTACAAGTTTTGCGTTGCGTGTTACTAATTTTTATTTATTGTTATTATTATATTTTGTTTTGCAATTTGTTTATTTGCTCGGTTTTGTTATAAATAATAATACTTACATTTATTTATTTTTTTATATAACATTTTCTCATATATATATATATAATTCTGCTTAGAAACTATTAGCTTAAATGTACTTTTTTTATAATTATCGTTTTTATTATACCACTTCTTCGTACGCCAGAGTTGCCACCCTCACGTAACACTTGCTCTTACTTTGTTTTATTATAAAATTTTATTCAATTTTTAATTTTTTTTTGCTAATTTTTCACTAAATAAATTAAAAAAGGAGTTTGTTAACAAATTTAATCGCTACATTTTTTTAGTTGTATTAATTAAATGATTAATTAATTGTAACATTTTTTTATTATTTTTATTTCCAAATTCTAAGCTTTTCTGTGTGTGTGTGTATTTGTATGTATGTTTGTGTGCTTGTGTTTGTAGCATATTTTTTTTATTTTTGTCGTTGACTCTTGTTCTGCTTACATATTTGTTGGCAGTTTCGCATTGCTTTGTTTGCATAATAAAATATTTAATAACGTTGGTTTTTTTTTTAGTTTTTGAATTTAAAAATTTGCTTTTTATTTTGTAACTCAAAGCATGAAATTTATAGTTACACTTGAATTTTTTTGTCACTAGTTTTTTTGCACATTTTTTTTTTTTATATTTGTGTTTGTTTTTTATTTTTGGTGTTTTCTTTTTTCTGGTTCGTATTCATTTTGTCTAGCATACACTCAAAAATATTTTTACATATATTTGTTGTGTGTAAAAAATGGCAGTTTATTATTAATATTTTTTTTTTTTAAATATTTTATTTGCTTTTGTTGATTAACTGTTTTTCATGCATGATTTTTTTTCACTTTGCTGCAAACAAAGCAACTTGAGCTGCGCACAGTTGTTTATTTTTTTTTCAGAGTGTATGTATGCGTTTGTGATGTCTTTCCATTAAATTTTCTTTTTTCGTATAAGGCAAAGCTGAAGTATGAAGTTATAAAAACACCGTTAAAATGGCCGTGGCTACGAAATTTTGGACAAACCGACACCCAGTTAGGAGACGAATGAGTTAATTTCACTGACCAATTGAAAGGTGACGAAGAACAACCTAGAAATACTTTGAGTTTTGTGCATTCATCTTAACGAAAGTTACTGACAACAATTTCCATTAAAGACAATCAAAATAGCAAAAGTCTTAGCCATTTGTGCGAGTCCTACATCACTTGAAGAAGCTTTGCCTTAACCGACAAAAAAAAATCTTTCCAACATTTTCATTTAACATTTAATAGTTCATTTTTGTCACGAAAACAGTTTCAAAAGCTACTTTACTAATTTTCTTCGTTTAAATGTATTGCATTTTAAATAATTCTTTCTGTTTTTTATTTTGTTTTTATAGATTTATTTTTTCTTTTTTTAATTCACAAACTTAGCCATACGAAAAACATGCACTAGCAAAAATTTTGTGTATAAACTATTTAATTATAACCAAAATAATTTTTTTAAAAACATTTTCGCTTTATTTGAAACTTAAATAAAGACACGCATGTCGCCGAACGTACACAATGTTTTAAAAAATTTTGAAATTATTAAATTTAAAGAAATTTTAAGTTTTTCAAATTATTGGGAAATTCGTGTGTCCATTGTTTTGTATGCCGTTCTTTTCATAATAATTTTTTAAATTAATTTTCTTTTTTTTTTTGTTAAATTTTTTATTTATCAATATATATATATATATAATAATGTGTTTATATATATATACTTTAAACTATTATTTAGCATGTTTCTTACTTTATTTTGTTTTTATTGCAAAACTTATATATTTTTTTATTAATTTTAAATGTTGTTTGGTTTTAACATTATTGAATAGGTTTTTTCGGTTTTACATTAGTTAGTGGATGGAAAAAGGGATTATGTTGTTTGCGCCACTCCTTTATTTTTATAACTTCCGTTTTATTTGTTAGATTTTATTAGCGAAAAAAGGTACTCCAAAATATTTTGCTACAATACAGAATGTAAACTTTAAATGTGGTGGTGGGTGTTGACTTCTTGCACGGAGTGTGTATTATTATTTATTTTTTATTTTGCTTTGAACTTGTTTTTTTTGTTATTATTTTTGCTTTTGCTATTCTTCATAAAGCAAAAAAGTTATTAAAAAGGAAGTGAAACTTTCATAATAATGTGTGTATGTTTCGAGCAGTGGCAGCGGCAGCAGCGGCAGTGGCAGTGTTGCCAACACACATTTTGTGTTTGCTTCTACTTAAATTTTCTTTTTATTTTTTGTTTGCCTTTGCCACGCTTTTTTTGTTTAATTTTATATAGTAAAAAAAATATATCGTATTTTTTAAATAAAATAAAAAAAAATTTTTCAGAAAAAAAAACAAAAATAATAAGTGACGATTTTATTTAATTTAGTTTTTTTCATTAATATTTTTATTTTATTTCTTGTGTTTGTCAAAAATAATATTAATTTTTGTGTATATATTTTTTATTTATTTTTCTTTTATTAAAGTTTGTTTTTTATTTATTTATTTGTTTTGTATCTTTGCATATATAATTTTTTTTGTGGTTCCTGTTATTGTATTCAGTTACGCTGCTGTACTTTGAATCTTCTATCTGTTTTTAATATTATTTTGTTGTTTAATTTTTTTATATATATTGTTCATTTTTTATTTCGTATATTTATATTTTTCACATTTTTTGTTTTTTTCTTTTCTTTTTTTTTAATAGTAAGTGAAGAGGATTAATTTTAAATTTTTATTTATTTTATTAACTACATTTTCGGTTTTTGTTGTTGCTGTTTATTTATTCATTACATTCTTCTCTGTTGTTTCAAGCCGTTTTGCCTTACATTTTTCTCTTGTTCATTTTTTTCTTGCGCCTAAATAATGCAATATTTGTTTTTTTTTTTAAATCTACAGTTTTCTTTTTTGTTTTAATTTGTTACTTATAATTTTATTTAAATATGTTTTTCATGCAATGTATTTTTTGTTTTTTTTTTTGTTTTTGCTTCTCGCTTTGTTTAAATTTACAACAAATTCAAACAAATATTTTTTTAATTAAATTTGACTAAAAATGTTTATTTTTTTTTATCATTTGTTTATTTTATAGTTTTTGTGGGTTTTGTTTATGGTTTTTTTTTTTTTTTTTTATTAGGAGGGGGAGGGACTTAGGCGAATTTGCTAAATTTATAAATTAGTTTTGTGTCTCTTGCTGCTTTTAACAATTTTACATATGCTTGTTTTTACTTTGAATATTTATTTGTTTTTATTCAAAAATGTATTTATTGTTTAAATATCATTTGCTTTTTTGTTTCTTTAAGTACACAGTTTTAAATAGTTTTTTATTTCGCTGCGCTGTTTTTCGTTATAATTTAAATATATTTATGTTTTATAACCCCAAAAATGAACAAAAAGTAACAAAAAATCAAATATTAACCAAAGTTGCAAAAAGCTTTCAATGAAAGATTTGTTTTTTATATTTTTAAATTTACTAAAAATCATCAATAACAAAATTTTGAAAAGTTGAACACTTCTCAAATTGTTTTAATATTTAAGTGTATTTTTTTTTTTCTTTATTTAACACACGCTATTCATTCATCATTATCAATCTCTGATTTCATGTTAATGCAAAACAATTTTGCAAAAGAATTTTTTAAGGTTATACATTTTTGTGGCTTTGCGCAACACACATTATGTTTGCTTTTTTTTATTATTATTAATTTTTTTATTTAATTTGTCTATTTTTAGCAATTTTTATTTGTATTTTATCTTTTTCTTGTAAGTTTACTTTTGCTTCTTTGGTTGTTGCTGTAAGTTTCTTGTAGTGTTTTGCACGTTGACTAACTTTTCTATAGGCAATCTTTTGTTACATAATTTTTGTTTTTTTTTTTTAATTTTATATTTTGTGTATCTTCTTGTTTTTTGCAATGCCTTGTTTTTTAATCCTTACTGCTTTTACTTGCTTTTCTTTATGCCATGCTATGTGTTAATGTTGTTCTTGTATTTTATTTTATGGAATTTATCATTTCATTTGTTATGCTTTTTGCATTTGTTCATACGTTCTCTGACATCTCTTAATCAACCATCAACTCGAAGTGGACGGATCCTCTCCTTTCGGCACGGTCGTGATTAATGTTGCGTGCCCAGGCTTTGCACTCAATATTGATCAAAACGCCAGCTATATAAGAGTTAAAAATAAATTTGAAACAGACAGCATTATTAATTTGTGTTTTAGTTTAATTAAAAACTTAATAAAAGACGACACATTTCGACAAACTAATGAACTTTGAACAAACAGCCAAAAAGTATGCAATTGGTTTTTTCTTTCAGCGTTGAAAATTTATCGGTCGTCTGTTTAACATATAGAAATCAATTGTTCTCTTAACTCACACAATTTTTTTAAGTGTAGACATAGCTTTGCTTAGGGTCCTTCTCTTTACATTTAATGGCAGCACACGCCCAAAGTAAACACAAGCATCATCTTTTATAGACAAACATTATCTTTGCATTTTTTATTCCTATTTTTTTATGTTTTTTTATTTTTGTAAATTTCCAAATGGCTCATAAAAAATCATTATTCATATGCACATAATAAAAAGGACTCTAATATATATATATATAAATATGTATAAAGATATCCCCTCATGTGCATACATGTATGTGAGTGCGGAAGTAGCAATAACTTTTTCCATTTAAATTTGAAATTCAATATTAAATTAGTTGGGCAAACAGAAAATTGGGGTTTTTACGTATATTCTGGCTTTTATTCTTTCTTTTGTTCAAAAAAGAGTATGTAAAAAAAGTAATACGTAAAACGACGATAAGGTTGTTGAGTAGCAAGGAAAAATTTTCTGCCGCATTTAAGGCGCATGACGACTGCTGCTATTGCTATATGAAATGGGTTTGTATGTAGAAGGTAGAGGAAAAGCCGCAAGTAACGAAATGAGGGTACATAGAATTGGCAACGCTAAGCACATTTTGCTTATCATTGATTGCGACTGAGCACTGAAAGCAATTTTTATTTTTTTAAATTTATAACAACAAATAATTTAGAAATAATAAGAGAAATCAAACAAAAAAAAAACACGTTACTGATTAAAAATGTAGCCAAGCATTCGTTGCTATATTATTTGCTGTACAAAAGTATGCAATGATTTTGTTATTATTTTGCCAACGTTAACAAAATTCTGCTTTGGCTTTTCTATTTGAGCCTTTTTTGATGTTAAATTAAAAGTTTTTGCTATTCATTCCGCTAACATTGGCTTCCGTTTGCAAAATTCTTCCACTTATATTATTTTACTGATATATATTTTTTTTAATTTAATATTTTTTCGTTGTTTTATACAAATAATGACTTTAAAATGTAAAATTTTTTTCGCTACGAGCAAATTGTGCGACGCGCTTCCGTTTCCGCACAACGCGCTTGCAATCAAAATGAGATTACAGCGCTATGTTGACACCGCGAAAAATTAAAGGGAACCCGAAAAAATTGTGAGAAATTTATGTATGTAAATGATAAGTAAGGCGCAACGGCAAATAACGCTAACAAAATAAAAAAAAAATACGAAAGATTTTCAATTTTTTACACAAACAAACATTTACTTATAAAGGACACGCCGGACAAACACACATACAACGTGACTTAGCGACAGAGACACAGAAAGACGATTGTCAGTTCGGAAGGGGGACTTTGGTAAAGGCGAAAGAGATAGCACCAAAAACTTGGCTGAAATTACAGTTTACTCGCCTGTCATTTACAATAGCAACGAGCATGGCAACGGCAACGGCGTGAGTGCATAGGGATGAGTCTTCAAGGCTGAAGCTGCTGGCATTTTTATTTGGATTTTTGGAAGCATTTTTATTATTATTTTATTTTCGTTATGCACTGTTTTGTTGTCGCTCAATGTTCCTTCCCTATGTTTTTGTGTATTTTTGTATGTGTGCCTTAATATCTCTGTAGCTGTAAATGGTTGCTGCTTAGATAGACTTTTCCGAGCATGCCGAAAACAGACAGAAAGCATGTTACGACGACAATGATGATTCTCCACCATAAAATGTTACGCGCAGTTGGCTTTTAGTTGGGCATTTTAAGCCAAAACTGTCTTCAAACGCCAACAGCACCCAACCGACCGATCGTCTGTCCGTCAGTTTTTCCTCACTTCCGTTTACACTCGTGCCTTTCTCAAGAGGTTCTTCCCTAACATGTTTTATACGTTTTCGTTTTCGTTTTGGTTGTCGTTGTCATCTTCGGCTTGTTTTATCTTGGCATTTAATTTGATTATTTCAATGACTGAAAATATGTGACATACTGTCTTAATGACATTTTCTTGTTATGGTGACATTCTCTTCTTACACAACATCAACTTTGCTCGAAGCATAGATTTTTCATATAGCATTCTTAACTTTTAAATTTATGCTGGAAAATTTATACGCTTCACTTAAAGTAGCTAAAAAAGTTTGTTATAAATCTTTGAAAGAGTTTCAAATTTATGACTTGATATCATTTTGGCCTTAATGTCAGTTGATTGAACTATAATTCTAAGCGTGTCTTTTTGATTTATGATAGTTGATGTATTTTTGATGCTTTACCTTCGAAAAGTGAAGCAATATTTCAAAGGTCAATTGTGTCAGCTATTTGACTTTCAATCGCCATAAATGATCAACTTAACACCATAAAAACAACTCATATTCGACCATATTTTCTATAATTTATATTCAATAGTTATGCGTAATGTTTCATAAGAGCACATTTATTAGATACTCAAACTTATCACAAGTCATAAGTTAACTGAAAAGATGAACGCAAAAGTGCGCATTCCAGCATTTAATGTGCAACGTGCGCAACTATTATACGACGTGCTCAAAACTTATGACAGGCATGATTACCACGCAGCCACCAATATTCGATGATAAGAAGCATACTGAATGACGACCATAAACTATAGCATATATGAGCCTTCGGATTAGTTCGCTCATTCATTGGTGTCTATATAGATGACAGTAACGCTTATTGAGGTGTTAAAATATTTATTCATATGTAAAACTGATTATACTCATGGATAATTTTTGTATGAGTTTCGTCGCTTTACAACAAAAATGTGGTTAACAGAGCATATGCTTTATAGTATTTATGAGCATGTATTGCATATTTTATTAAGTGGTTCTGCTTTTTGTTGTTGCTTCGCTTATAAAGTAAGATAAAAATATGCCACATTTTTTTGTTATTCAAATTGATTCTCTATTTTGTGTAGCATACTTTTTAGCAGCTGCTTTCATGCGAAAACCATTTTCCAGCTAGTTACGCACTCATGATTGTTTGACCCATATTTAAGCTATTCGCAAAAAGAATTTCATTGATAATGTAATCTCCCTAAGCAAAAAAAATGACAGAAAAGAAATCCATGTTTTTTCTTTTTTTTAATGTGAATACAACAATACGACATGCTGCATGACATAACATGACATGGTGTCCTTATTTTTTTGCTTGTTTTAACAAAGAGCATGAAAGTTAGATACAAAAAAATAATAAAGAGCGGAAGAGAGCAAACTGAAGCTGCTTACTCGCATTGTCAGCATTTAGTATGTGCATGCGTATCTGTATCTGTTTGTACGTATGCTGGTCCTGATGTTAGTCATCGGCAGAAAAACGGTTTTGTGTCAGGAAATTATTGTTTTATCAGAGATAAAAACTTCAACATTTCAACTCGTCTCTGCTCGTTTTTGTTTCCTTTTATTTCTCGTTTCCGTTGCTTTCGTCTATGTGTGTTTGTGCGTGTGTCTGTGTCTATATGTGTGTATGTATGCCGATAAAATAGGATTTCAAAGTGAAAAATTGTATTTGCAGCGCACGCAGGATTCACGCAAGCATGGCATAGCGCTCAAGCATTCATTCTACATTCTATGCCAGGCAAACTTCAAGACTGTTCATGCTGGCAAATCGTTGGCTGGGCCGGTTTGTGCAACCAATCATTCATTCAGCTATGCCACAATTATAATTCTTTGCTAAGCGGATTAATGGTTTAGAAATATTCTATTGAAAATATTTCTTACGTTGCCTTTTTTGCGTATTTTCATTTTGAGTTTGTGAATTTCTCCGTATGATAGTCGGAATTGTTTTAAGAGTTTATTGTGCTGGAAAATTGAGTTTTGTTGCAATGCTCTATAAATTCTTATCATGCATGGGCGGCTGTCTTTTTAAGATTTGAGAAAAAAAAAGAAACAAAAAAGTAATTTCCTTTGTTTTGACTAGAAGCTAATGTATGAGCGATGCATTTCAAACTGTTTATGGAAATTGCTCAAAATGGCGTGCGTCGTCATTTTGTTTTTTTATATGCTTTGAAGCATTCAGTAGCACTGCTAAGGAAACAATAAGCTAATTGACAAGCATGTCGATGCAAAAAGACAGCTGTCAATTAGTGTCGTTCATTTATCACAATCAATAAGAATATATTTACTTTGGTCAAAATGTGTGTAGTCTGTTTTTAGGCTAATGCATTGTTGGCAGTGTTACTTACTTTCAACGTGGAACTGTACGGCGACAATTGGCGGTATATAGCCCTTAATATTTTTGAATGGGAAATAGTACTTGGGGAAACCCATGCGTGGGAAATAATCACGTGACTTAATGTTCTCCACATCAGCGGGATTTTCGCCCTCACATGATACCCAAACAACGTTAGTCTATATTAAAAACAAATATACAATTAAAAAAAAGTTGTTTACATTACTTCTTGATTATATTGCATTTATATAAGTCGTGTTTAGATACAGACCTCATTTTTTCGCAGGCTTTGCAGCTGTTGGATGTGCTCCTTCAACTCTGGTGGCATCGTTTCTGGCAAAGCTTTAATATCGTTGTAAAGTTGTGGTTCCCAGTTGTAAATCTAAACGTTATGCATATTACATTAGCACATATTTTTTTTTCATTTTTTTTGTCCATGCTTGACTTACCTTATTCAACTTGAGGAATATGCATGGTCGTCCAACTTGAAAGCCAAAATGATTGGATTCTACACAAGGAGCAAACGTTTGTTTATCAAAGCCGCAGACTTTGCCCTCTGGTGGTGGACTCTCGAACGAGCAGTTCACTTGATTCTCCTTGGGTAGGTCATCGTAGGCTGTAGCGGCATCATGATTTTAGTTTATTAGTAAAGCGAAATTTTCAATATGTTGGGCAAGCAATATTTATAGCATTACACGAAAAATTAGTGAGAGAAAATAAAAATTTAAAAAAACTGGCATACTTTCAGGCTTAAGTACGAAAAAATTATTTGTTAAGTATGCCTTGACTTACTCATTGTCATTACTAACAGTTGTTCAACGTAAAAAAAAAGTGTTGGTAAAAACATTTTCAAAATTATTCGTAAAAATCAAAAACTTGTATCAAAACAAACGTCAAACTCGCGCACACACATTCAAATTAGTGTGTATTCGTTAATTTGCTTACCTTTCAGAAATCGTGCAGTTTCGTCAACCCAGTATTTGAAGTTGTCGGGTTTCGATGATTCGTACCAAATTAAAGTGCTTTCAACATTAACCTCTGGTGGCATTGGTCGGAAGCCAAGTCCTGTTAGCAAATAAACACGGAAACACATTTCATTGGTTAAACTCTTAATTACTTTTGTTGATTATGTCGAAATGAAATCAAATGTTTTTGTGTCTCTTTCCCCAAAGTTTTTGCGTTCTTTATGAATTCAATTCTGTTCATGCATGTCAGGCAGCAAAAAACTTATACGTTCAGATTTACTTAGCAAAGTCGTGAATGGGTTTGGTTGGCCGAAAATCCAATTAGTTAATTAAATTTAGTTGAATGCTTATACATTTTAATTGGCAATAAATTGAATTTTCCAGAAGCCAACGTGTTTTTCTTTCATATGAAACTCGTTTGGGTGTGTTGTTTTAATAAAATGTATATCAATTTTTTTTTTTTTTTGTCTACAATAACGTATCTATGTGTGTATACAGGCTGCCATTTTGTATTCTTTTCATTACGTTTATTTTATTTTTATTTTATTTTTTTACATACACATGCTCATTTTTCAGCACATCAAAATGTGTGTTCATGTAAAATTTGTGTGGCAGTAGACAATTTTTTATATGTGATAAGCATATTAATGGCTTCGTATATGCCTTTTTTTATCTTTTGGTTCTTTTTTTTATTTTTTCTCCTTAACATGTGCCGTTTGTGTCATTTGGGCGTGTTCACTGTGGTTTTATTATGATTTTTTGTGAACGTGCTTTCAAGACTTACCTGGATTCGTGCCAATCAAGCCTTTTTCGAGCATCCACTTTGGCTTATCAACTTCCAATGTTTGATAGAAAACAGCTAACATGGCAGCAAAGAATCCAGTTAACGCCGCATAAAAGATAATATAGAACAGAAGAATTTTTGCTGTAAAGAAAAGATAATATAAAATAAAATTAGCACAATTTAGTAAATCATTGAGAAAATTTAATGTAAAATTCAATAAAAGTCTGCAATACAAGTATCAGAAGTAAGCTTAAATATTTCTTTTAATGTCTTGAGCTTTACTTTAATCGTCTTCCATTTTTCAAGCTTAAGCGCGTTTTATATAATTAAGATGTTTTTTTCATACATCCTAAAATTATGCACACAATTTTTTAATTATAACGACTTTTTGTCTTTAAGCCACTTAACAACGTTCTTTTATTTTATTTTTAGCCCATGCTGAAGAAATTATGTGGCTGCGCTGACTTTACACCTACAGGCGTCGGACAGACAAGGCGGCTGTTACGATTAAGGTAATTTCAATCTTATTTTAACTACATTAACACCATTTTTGATAAGCATTAAACGCAGAACTTTAGTATCTATGCTGACAAGCGTAAAGTATGCTTTTAAATTAACTGCTTTTGAATTTGGCTTAAGTATATCGCTTAACTCAACAGTTTGACTTTTATTATTATATAAAAATAATTGCTGTTTTATTATGAATAATTACGCATATGTTTGCTTTGACACAAGAGCGACGCTCGAAAGTATGCCATAAAAGAAAAAACACATAATCGCTGCAGCTACTAAAACACACACTTAACATGCCTGTTAGAGCGAACGGACGAAATTTAACTTTAAAAAAAAAAAAACTATTAATAAGTCATACACATGCACTCATACGATTTTGACGAGAACATGTGTTGGCGTACGCAAAGTATGCTATAGAAACCAGATATGCGTTTAAATGCGTTAAGCATAAAGCACGTAAATAAATCATTATGGCATTGCGTAGCAAAAAGTAATTAAGTTGTTTAAATGCGTACGCTGGGCACCCACACAGCAACGGCGCCGAATTGTATTCACGTCCGCGTTCACGTCCGTGTTCACGTCCACGTCCGTGTCCTTTTTTTGTTTTTGTTTTTAATACAAGCGCGTGTGTGTATCCTAGTAATTTATATGCTAAACAAAACACGCGTCGTTGGTTTTTCACTTTCCTTTTTCCTTTTTTTTTTTGCTTGTGTTGTTTCCGTATCTTATGTTTTAGATACATACACAAAGAGAAAGAGGGAGCGTTAGCGTGAGTAGGGACAAGAAGAATGAAAGAAAGTATCAAGGCATCATGTTGCCTTGTAATTAAAATTTAATGATATACGACGCCAGTCGGTTACATATTTAAAAGTGCCAAGGAAACAGCGTAAAAGGAAATTTAAGCTTCGCCTTCTAATTTTTTTTTATATAAAATGTAAATGACGATGCTTTGAGTTTAATGTGCGAACATTATAATTTCATTTCCATGCCGGGCCAGCAGCGAGCGAACGATTCAAAAGCAAGTGCCGCAACGGAAGTGCCACTTTGCCATTGCATATTTTTGTACACTCTACTCTACTAAATTCAACTTAAATGCATAGCATACTTTACAGCTGCAATAGACGTTCTTGATCTGGTTACATTTAACGGCAATGGCAAACGAAAATTAAATAAAGATTATTATGTAACTACAATTGGAAAAGTTTTCTTGAATTTTTAACTGTTTTGATTGTTGTTGTTGAATTTATTTTTTTTATCGATGTTGCCTGCCAGTGTACAACAAATGACAGCATGTTATGTACATATGTACATATGTGGGCGTTGTCCGTGGCCATAACTTCCGGCTTTTGCAATTTCCGTTTACTTTGTTTTCTGCACGCTTTTCTTTGCCAAAACGTTGAAAAACGCCCACACGTAATTTCCTTTATGATGGCTTAAAGTATTTGCAACTAAATGAGCAATTTTTTTAAAGGATTTTAAGACAAATTTCACAGTCATACATGGTTTTAAAATGCAACATATATTGTAACCCTTTTAGGAACGCCCTTAGTTAGATAACATTTTAAAAATCATTTTTCAAAATTTATTTTTGTTCTATCATCAATTTTAATAATAATTTTTCTTTGCGTCGTTCAATAGCAATGATTCCCTCATAAATCACATGCACTTTATAGGCGACAGCAAAAGGCATTTCTGTGGTCAATTTGATTGATGATGATAATTGATTGATGACAATGGACTTTTGATGTGTCAATGTAAAATTTGCGGTCACTTCAAAGTCAGTTAAGATTTTGAGTTTATTTTAAAGCGCATTGCATTGCATACTTTTAGGGAGCTAAATTTTAACTGTTTTGAAACTAACAAAGGTACATGAGTGAAAATCAAGAAACAAAAACATTTTATTGCAATTGACAACATTTAATGCACATTTTACTTCTTTAACAAATATATTTGAAGCAAACTTCGTGCAAACCGCATGAGTTTGTCAACTTACGTGCCCACAAACATTAATTACCCGCAATTAAAATATAATTTATTATGATGAAAGCGCTTTGTGCAATTAAAAATAATTTAAAGGCGCTCACACACACAAACACAGACTATTAATATTGAATTCCCACGGCAATAAAGTGCTGCCCTCTGCTGTCTCAACGTTGCATGCCGCTTACAAACTATGTGTCGACCATTATTCAAAATGTCGTAAGAGTGCGAAAAATGGCGTCAAAGAATAAAAAACGCTCGCTAGCCAAGAGAGGAAGTCATTGCAAAGCGGAGCACGCAAAGTTGGCCAACAAAATGTCACGCACTTCATGGCATTTAAAATGAGTGAACATTCTTTTTATGAGACAAAATGACAACTTTACAAAATGGCGACTTGTCTTATGTAAAATTACAAGCTAAAGTTGAAAAGCAAACGCTCGAGTGTCTTTACAGTTATTAAAAGGTGCTCACTAAGCAGAACAGAAATGCTTTTTGATTATGTAATTTACTTTTTGCTTTGATTATAATTTACGTTAGCATGGCAACCCTATTGGCATTTGCGGCGCATGTAATGCGAATATTTTGCAATTCCAAGCATTTTTATGCAATGTTTTTCTTTTTTCTCTTGGCTTTATGACTTTTTCGTGCACTTAACGAGCGTTTGTATGAAATGCTACGGTTTGGGTTCGGCGGAAGTTGCCAAGGTGCTGAATCTTGTGTGCTGTGTTTGCTTACTTTGCTGGGTGGTTGGGCTGCAAGCGGCAGCAAAGCGTAAAATGGCAGCACTGGCAACGGCAACTCTGCCATGTTGCACAACTTCCGTTTTTTTTTCTTTCTTTTTCTCGTTTTTTAAGTTGCCGCAACTTGACTTCAAGTGGCGTGTACTTGCATAAAATAATGCAAAAATAAAGTAAAATTGATTTTTTTTTTATTTAGCGCTCTTTCACACAAAATGCTTTGTTATACAAATTTTGAGTGCCTTGAGTTTTATTATATTACTTACGGCTTAAAGTACTCAGGTCAGGAAGCTGCTCAGTTTTCGATATAATTGGCTTAATAAAACCAAAATTAAGCAAGTTTTGCAAGAAAATTGTGAAGCAAACTTTGTCCTTTAGGCTAATTGGCATATACAAGGAATTGTTAAAAAGGATTGTGAGTCGAGTTTATTTAAATTAAGCAATGTAGTGTTGCATAACACAACACATAAGGTAGCAAACTTGTTAATCTTCACATTCGCAATGCTTGACCCTTAAGCGCAGTTGGCACTTGACAACCAGCGCTCGTTTCATACGTTTCGTATTCTATTATTATAACTAAGAAAATCACGCATGAAAATCCAGTTAAGTCACAAATATACAAACAAAGACCACAACTATGACTACATTTAATCCTATATAAACTCACACACACACACTCATATATCTTTTCTTTCACTTGGTATTTTTTTTTTTGGCACAGCACGTATATTTGTAGTTATTTTTGTCATTGCCTTGATTTTATGTATGCGCGGCGGTTACTAGTCGCCCTCAAACACACACCCATACACACACTCAGACAGCAACGAGTACGTGCTGCGGCTTTGCCTAACCAAGTTGCCTTCACTTACATTCAAGCCAGCAGCAACCAAACCTATTATAACAAATGTTGTTAGTTGGGGCTTTCGATTGTACGCCAGACGCTCTTACTCATACCGCATAGACCACCCGTATATGCTTTGGCTTTGGTTATTGCGGTTGAGCCTTTAGGAAGTCCGTAGATACATTTGTATGTATGTAGATACCTCACTATAGTACAGTTGCTAACAATCAGACATTATGGCATCGCATGTGTGCCAAAGACAGGCCATCGTATGTGTGTGAGTTGGCAGCCGGAATGGCTTTTAATTTAGTAAAATATTTTTGTGGTTTTCCATTTGTAATGAACACATTTTGGCATTTACGTAGTATTTGTTACGAAGTCTCTTTCTCTGACCTTCCGTACAAACGTTAAAGCCGATAACGATACATTTTTATTAAAGTGGCAAAGCTACTCATAGACTTCAAGTTTAAGTCAAAGTTATGTAGCTCTATTGCCAACAGCAAACACACATGTTATTTTGTTTTACTCATTTTCAAGCAATTATCTCAGTCAATTATCTGCCATATTAGTGAGATAATTTATGACAGTTTCGCTCATTGAACATGCATTGGCGTTGTCGCTATTTTACAGTATAGTTTGTCATCTTGATGGCAATACAAAAAACAAAAGAGAAAAAACAATATTTGTATAGAAGTATATCGTTCTAAAAATCTTGAAGCTTTAAGTAATTACTGTAACGAACATTATTGTCACATCAATGAGCGCGATGAATATCATTTGTGCATGTAGCCATAAATCTGACTGAAGTGATTTAAAAGCGATTTTTATAGATTTATGGCGTAGGCTTGTCATTAAATTTAATTACGAAAATCTGTAAGATAAAAACTGTAAACAGTTTTGTTGAAAGACGCCGCCGTGTTTATTGTTTAGCGACTAATTTGTATGACATAAGCTAAGTACGGAGGAAATGTTTAAGTGCTTGTCGCATTACAACAAATGTGTGTAGAAAATCAATTTTATTTACCGTGCCGTGCGCAAAGACTGTTGTGTACAAAGTTCCAGTTATAAGCGCTTTTTTACGTAAATAGCTGACTAAAAGTATGCTGTATTTTTTTCATTTTTAATAAAACCTCTTGCAAAGTTTGTGTAATTGACTAGTTTTAAAATTTTATAGCCAAAAAAATTAATCAAACGCGTTTTCATTGTTCAAAGCCTTTATTGGCATTATTGCTTTGCGTGCCGTAAAACGCAACTTTTTGTCGGCCTACGTTAGCGATCAAAGGCATTAAAAATATGCAATTTCCTGCACGAAACGACCTTTCAATCACTCTTAATTATTAAATGAAGCAGCAATGTCAGAGAATGGCAGCTACCAACGGCAGCGGCGACAATAAAACCAAAGTTTAGACATTTCAAGTGGCGTGGCGTGAGTGGTAAAGTTTGGCAAAGCGGTAAAACAGAGGAAACGATTATAATAGATAGAAGTATAGATATACACACATTGTACATGGCCAGAAAATGTCAAAAGTCATGCTCGGCTACTGGCAACAACGACGACGCCTGTTTCTATTGAACTTTCTATAATGTCAACGTCAACTTTGTTGGTTGGTGTTCGTGTTGTAGGGAAGTTCATAGGCGACGAATTTGAGTACGTAGTTAGAGCATGGCCTTGAATTGCATGCGTGCGTGTGTTTGCCAATTAATGTTGATTATTTTTAGAATTATTGTATAAAAGTCACAGGTTTTATGGAAAGGGATAGGTTCTTGAAGGTGACCAAAGACAAATGGCGTACAAAGTTGTAAAGCATGTTTTATGTGCGCCAAGAACTTGAAAACTGTTTTGGTGCTTACTAACAGCAATGAAATGAAAGCTTGGAAAATGTCATTAAAATAAATCTTTGCCAACTTTGCCACAACTCGTAAATCTTGCACAAGCTCACAATTTTAAGCCACAAAACCGCTTGGTCAGTTCAACGAAACAAAATTAAAATAAAATGTTCTTTTTTTTTTGGTCAAAGGTCACAAAAACTTTAAAGCGCAACTGTGCACAGAAAAGGCATGGCTCTGAACACAACACTCAACGGCAATAAAAAGAGCGAGATTTCTATTTGGTTTTCATACCAAGCTTGGCTTAAGTACATAATCATTAAAAACAAAAAAATGTTGCTTGATTCTCATGTTGAAAACGACAAAATTAGCATAAAATTAAAATGTCATGCTAAAAATAAAACCGAAATTGAAATAGTCACAAGGCGCACAAGGCAAATTGCTTTTACTCGTATATGAGCGAAGGTTGAAGCAAAGTTAGTTGTTTTTTCGCGTTAGTAGGAGATGCAGTTAATATCAGCGAGAGAGAGAGAGAGTGGGAGAGCGCAAAGCGTTGTGTGCAGGTTATAGCCTGAAGGTATGAAGGTAAAGTAGATAATACAATATGACGTAATCTCTGGCAAGAGGCAAGCCAAGGCATAAAGCAAAATAATAAAAATATATCAAAAAATAGCAAATGGAAAAAAAAAACCCAAAAAAAGAAAAGTTGGGCTCGTAACGAAGTGGCAAGAAAGGCAGCCGAAACTCAGGGAACAGCAGGTCAGACAGGGTGCGAGGCCTTGTGACTGTGACTTTGTTGGAAATATTTGCCACAAGTGGAAAGAGCGCGAAATGATGAGTGAGAAAGAGCAAGAACGAATGAGAAAGAGTGAGTGAGCGCTCGAGCACTGCGCAGGCGCTTAACGCAGTACACCAATAAGTATGCTGCGAAAAAAATACGATAAAGCAGAGGCAGCAAAAAAGTTTCAAATGCTGAAAATGATTATAAAAATTAAGAAATTTTCTAATTTAAAATATGTTGAGTTTTATTTTTCTCTGTTCTATGTGTGTTTTTTATTTGCTGCATAACCTCAGGCGCAGCTGTCTTTTTGCGTGTACTGATGCTGACAGTTGTTGTGCGCTGCCTTGGTGGGTGGTGCCGTGACCTGCCCTGAGTGCGAAAGGTGTGCGAATTTGTTTTCCGTTTTTTTTTTTTTTGGCTCTGACACAAATACAATAAAAAATATCATGTTTTATTTCGTTGTTATATATTTTTTTTTTTTCATGTTGTTGGTTATGTTTTTTTATTTGTTGCAGTTTGTACTCATCGTCGTTGCCGTCGTCGTCGTCGTCGTTATTGTGTCTGAAATGTCAAAGTTCAAAAACGAGTGAGTGCGCTCGGCAAATACACGAGCACATACAAACAAAAAAAAACCAAAAAAAGATACAAAAATAAAAATGAAAATGAAAACGTATATTCGTGGCGCACCTTGGCGTATACGCGTTATCCACTCTTACGCTAACATATTGTTACGTATACGCAACGTGGAATTGGCAACCGTGTCTCATGCCATCGTCTGTTAGAATATTGCACGCTTGGCGCTTACAAATCTGTTCTATGCGCTTTGTCGGTTGCGAGTGTGCTAACAATTTGAAGAGATTTCGCGTTGAACATTTTTGCTTTGCTTTCGCTCTTTACGCCTTTTTTTCGCCATCAAAATTTTTGTGTCTACAACGCGCCTAATCTCCTGCCGCTTTTGTGCGGTTTAAACGTAAATCAATCGTTCTTTTTTCCCTTTTTTTTGCTCCGTTTTGTGCGCTGCATATGTGAGGCTTCGTGCCGCTTGGCAACGCATACTCGTTTTTCATGTGTTTTGCGTTAACATGCTCGGCAAAATTGGCATGTAGTATTGTTGCCTAGGGAACGGCGCAAAATGACTTGATGTGTGCGACATTTTGACATTTTGACGGTTATAAGGGTGCAAATGTTACAATGCTTGCAAGAAGGAAAACTGTTAAATAAGTTTTCAAATTGAATAAATGTGACTAAGACTTGGATAACTTAATTGACCTCAGAGGCATGTTGTAAGACTTTTGCAAACGACATAGAATTATGCATGAGCGTAGAATAAGAAATTTCAAGTGTTTGGACATAGCTTGTTGAGTCTTGTAAAGTCGTTTAGTAAATTAAATAAATTTAAAACCCTACAATACCATGAACCTCATTGCTCAAATAGTAAAACCATTTGCCAAATAACAACAACAAAAAAACTCATAATTATCTGCAAAATAATATTTGCGAACCGTGAACAGATTTAGCCATGCGTATGCGCACGGAAATTCGACGTGCGTGCACAGCAGCGAAATGATTAATTCGAACGAGTTGTAAATTGAATTTCGCACAAACAAATACGTTAACCAATTAGTGTATGAAAATTTGCGTTGGCGAAGTTTCACAGACACGACAACAACAAGAACAACAACAACAATAGCGAATATGGACAATGCAAAGCTGCTTTGGCTCGGTCTCGGGCTCGGGCTCGGGCTCAGGCACTGGTTCAGGCACCGACTGTGGCAATGCGATAAGAGTTATAATAATAGTTGCTGCCGTTGTTATTGACTACACGTGCAGCAACGGCAGCAGCAGCAGCCACGCACATAATACAACATTCATCATATTCAAATTTCAGACTTGGTTGAACGTAGACACACACAAATACACACACACATATCGACAACAATATACAGTGCGAAATTATTGACTTGCGGCGTGTTGAATGTTGCGCGTGTTGAAAGTTGTGCAATAGTCATGTTCCAAACATGAAATGAAATATCCTTGCACACGCACGTACAACTATGGATACAACAACAACAACAATACACACGTACTTGGGTTACTTAATTAACGGCAGTCATCATTTTTCATGCCAAGCCGAAATGCCAAGCTGCGTGAATAACCAAGTTTATATTTGTGTAAGCTCATTCGGTCTGTCGGTTGATCTGTCGGTTGGTCTATCGGTGGGTCGGTTGGTCTATCGGTCGGTCGTTCGAATGCTGCTTGCTTGTCAATACTTGTTGTTTAACGATGCGCAGTGGGCGTGTCAATAGTAAGCGCCTGTGTGGCTCACTGTCCGTGTCCGTGTCTCTCGGTGTGTTGTGTGGGCCGTGAGTTGGTCGCGGTGTACACACACACAGACACACACACACCCACATATATTAATGCCATTGTAATTAAGTAAGTTTTGGTATATTGTGCGTTAGTGCCATTGGCGTTGTCCTAACGAAGTTGACGACAACTTTGACAATGTTCATGGTTCTGCTTTTCAATTGAAAGTTCTTGTCTTATTAAGCAAAAGTTTTAGTTAAAAAACTTTTTCGTTTTGTTGGAAATCAACGCTTGATATGTTGAAACAACAACAAGACACATTTCATTGATACAAAGCTGCCTTCGTCTAATAACTTAATTGAAAAAGCTTCATGCTTAATTGAGAAACAATTCAAATGCGTTTGCAACATTTAATTTCTCTCAATATACAAAAAAGCAAAGAACAAATAACGAAAACAAGCAAACAAACGCAAAACTATTTTCCCATACAGCATGCGCGACATGCAATACAAGGCCATTCAATAGATACAGATAGACAGATAGACAGATAGATAGATAGATACACAACAACGATACACATTAGTTGGGCGGCGTACTCAATTGATAGCTACAATTTTTATGCAATCGCATGGCTTGGTCAGCTGCAGGCACGTCACAGAATACAGTGACGTCTGAGCAACTGCTTTTGTTTTTGGTTTTGTTTTCTTTTTTGGGTTCTCTATACTTTTGCCACAATAAAAGAAAGAAAGAAAGAAAGCAGGCAAATATTTTCTCAATCATTTTCCAGCAAAGAATTCTATTTTTTCATTATTATTTTTCGTCTCTCCGTCGGAAACTGCCAAGTGCAATGTGTGCAAATAAAAGGAATAGCTGAAAAACATTTCTCATGCATTGAATATATTTTTTCTTTCTCTCTTTTTTTGCTTTTATGCAAACTTTGACATTTTCACATTAAGTTATTCGCATTCGCCTTTCATGGCACTTGCGGTTGACATTTCATTAAAAAACATTTGATTTTTCAATCAATTTGTGTGCGCGTCGCCTTCTAGCCCAAACCCTGCCTGCCGCCCGCATCCTTCCACGAGTGACTTGAAATGAGTTGCAATTTTCATTATTACACTTCGTCAACTGTGATTGGTAACTTTTCCATGGATTTTCATTTCATTTTCTATTCTAATTTACTGCCAATTTTTTTCCTGCAATTTAATTTACATATTTCAAGCCAGACAGAAATTTGCACAGTCATGCCAAACCAAATTGACAAAATTATATATCATTAATTGAATATTGTGCGCGTTTCTACGCTTGTCAGCGATTTAGATTTTAATTCACTGTCATCTATTTAGTAAATATTTGCTTAGCTATAATTGTCTGTGGTTGCGCACAATTAGAGCGAATTTGTTTTGTATTTGAAGATACATGATTTGTTTACAGAGCAATAAATGTCGCACAGACAATACTCAGTCATAAGTTTCTTAAATATTTGCACAGCGTAAGGCGTTAAATCCCATTGGGAAACCTAATTTTTAAGATTTTTTTTTTGCCACACAAGAAAATAATTAATAGCAAATTTTAGAATTTTTTTATAATTAAGAAAAATGTAAGTTAAAGCAAATTTGAGAAAGGTCCAAAAAATAAATCACTGATCGGATCAGCGAAAATCAAAAAATAAAAAAAAAAACCGACAGATTATTTCATAATGCTTCGGATAGATGAAAGGTTTTAAAAGGTTTTTATTGTTTTACAAAATGGCGTATGTTCGAACATAAAAATGACGTATTTGACTAAAAATTTACACGTATTTTTAGCAATAAAAACAAACCAAAGAATTTTTCATCAGTCCGAATAACGAATATAAAATAAATTGAAAAAATTTCAAACCCATGGGCAAAGTCATTTTTGAGCTGTAATGATCACCGACTTCTAAGACATGGTTTCCAGAAAATCGCGTTTGAAGTTTTGAGTGGCCACTTTTATGCACTGGAGGCGGCTCCCTTGATGGACATAAATCTACAAAAAGTAATTCGAATTGTCTGGGAATACTTTTAAATGTTCTGCTTTGGAAAAATGCACGAAAAAATCAATTATTTTCAAAATTCTAACTTGTTGTAACGCCTTAAAGTCAAAGTCTGTAAAGTTTTGCGCTTCCTTGCTCTATGACTTTGACCGTGTCTGTCATGCATATATAGACACACATGTATATGTATAAATGCAAACAGCTCCTTCATGTTTGTCAAGTGCATGTCTTGTGAAAGTATTTATAAGCTGGCTCACTTGTCCGGCGTGACATACCGAAAGCATGTGTGCGTATGAATATGTATGTGAGTGCATGAACAAATGACAGATTGACTGACTGACTGACTGAATGACTGGCTGGCACACTGGCTGAATGACAGCTTGTTTGGTTGTCCATGTGTGCGTGTGCTTTGCTTGCTGTGTTATGCTTGAGTGCTGCTTAAGCGCACTTCCGTTACTTTTTGTTCAATGCTTTGCTGAGCGTTACATAAAAATCGCTATCAAGGTTGAACAATATCAATATCATTTTTCATGTCGCTTACACTTTTTCACTTTGCCATTGGCACATTTGTCTAAGTAACGCTTTCGCATGCTCGACCATTATGTTGCATGTATTCATTTGTGTTTTGACTTTGAAATGTTGGCAAAATGATGATCAATTATTGTCAACTTTTTTTGCATTTGTCTGTGTGTGTGTGTGTGTGTGTGTGCGCATTTAATCATCGTTGTTCATTGCGCAGCAGCAATGCTGTTGACACAATAATTTAATTTAATGACCACTCAGCTTATGCAATTTTCATGTTTCGTTTGCCAAATGAAATGCACTTTAGAGAACAGCAACAACAACAACAACAGCAACTATAACAACAACTATAACAAACACAAAAAGTCGGTCAGTTGGTTATAGTTCTTGGATTAGACATTCATCAAGCCGAAGCGTTCTTCTGTGCACTTCACTTCGCTCTTTTGTCTTTGCTTAAAGCGCAAATCTTTTAAGCATATGCGACACAAATTTCCTAACCGAGCCAGAGATACAAATGCACGCACACACGCATGACAAACGCACGCAGCAATGCTTGTGTAGTTGTTGTCGCTTTTTTTGTGTTTTTTGTCATGTATTGTTTTGAGAAACGAAACGGTTCTGTTTTCTTCTTGGAAATGTTCATGTGTAATTAAATGCAGCAGTGCAGAAAATTCACAAAATATACACAGCTGTGTGCATGCATCTGTGTGTGTGTGCACCCACCACCCATTTCACACAAATCTTAAGCTTTTCTACACACACAAACACACACACACACACAGACAGACGCACACATGGTACACACAGCTTGCTTTGCCAACAGAATTGCTCTATAAATCTGTTTGATTGCATTCTGTTCTGTGCTGCCAATCTCTAACTATGTGGGTGTATGTGTGTGTGTGTGTACACGTTCTTTTCACTTTGATATTACGTTTGTGTGTATGTGTTCGCCATACATATGTATGTATATATAAGCATTTGTGCCTTCTCTCTAGGTAATTGGATTAGTCGGCATTAGTTGAGCAATTAATGATGCGTATAATGGAAAAAATGCCAATTTCTGTGTCAAGTTGAGAGAAAGTGCCCTGCATTGCATATTGATGAGCTTGCAAAGCAACTTGACAAGACAAATAGTTATGTGCTTAACACAAATGAACATTTACGCAACCATACCAACTAAGCGCCAGATTTAATAATCCTGCCGAGTTGTTGGCTTTATAAGCCACGACGAAGTTTTCATCTTCTGATTTGAGTTCAAGCAAAGAATCTTAAGCTTTACCTTTATTTGCTTAAAACTTGTTATTTGCAAAGGCAACTTTCTTTATCTTTTTGCCAACTTGAAGAGTCGTTTTTGTATTTTGCCAAACTTGCGCATCGAAACTTTTCCATGCCAATACTAATTAAAGTGCCAGCGCCAAGTTAATTGCTCACTCGATGCTCAGTCTCAGCTCAAGTAGCGAAACTAAATGAAGCAGAAAATTTCAGTTCAACTGACAATTAGCCACGTTTAGTGGTGGCATGAGTTTTTCGCGCTTTCATCTTCGTATATGGCAAAGTTCGCACAAATGGAATAAAAAAATAAACACATTTTTTTTCCACTTTACATGTTAATAACTTTGCACCGAAAGTGCTCAAAAAACGCGCGTGAAAAATGCGCGAACACAGCGCACAAATATAAAAAAAAAGAGACAAAAGGCAGGGAGAAGCATATTGATTGATTTGTCAAACTGTCAGTGAGTCAATCAGTCGGCGAGTCAGTGAGTCAATCACTTTGAGCTGAGTTATTGCGCCACAAGCCATTTGTAGCAATCAGTGCAGATACCAAGTAATATAAAATGGAAAAAAGATGGAAGAAGCAGAGCAGAATAAACTGCGCTTCTTTGCCACTTGTTTGTTAATTGTTTTGCAGATTGAGTTTGAAGTGCGCTGCGGCATTGTTACGCATTCGGCAATTAGTTCAATTTGTAGCAAAGTGTAAGCGTTCCAAGTCAACTCACACTGCCACAACAATAACAACAACAACAGCGCTGTATAGATACATAATTTGTGTAACCTTGTCGCTTATTGAAATATCAAAAAGGCATGAAATATTGTTCGTTAAATAAACCAAACTTAATTACGACAAATCGCATTAACATTAACACAAGTGTTTCATGTCACTTTACACACACACACTCGCACACAAAAACACACCAAATTAAAATCATTAATTTTAACATTAATGTGAGATTTTCATGTCTTATTGGTTCATAGAAATATCATAACAATAAATACATATTTTTTACTGATTTATTTATTAATAAAAGAAACACTTTTTCAAAAATGAAATATTTTTCGCCCCTTATAACTTCAACGCTATGGATCGATCTCCCCTGCCAACGTGTCGCATACAATTTTTATTTTTTTTATTTTTTATCATTATTTTATCGAAATCGTCACACAAAAAAAAGTTACCCCAATTTTCTTTGATTGCTTTTGCTGCTTTGCTATCAAAATACGATTGCATTTTGTATGAGAAAATAAACTACAACAAATATTGGATAAATGGACAACGTTCAAATTGATTACATTACGAATGTAATTTTCGTATACGGCATGACGTCGACATTGCTCAATTACAACAAAAACGATAAACAATTCTATTTACTTTTGCATTTTCATGGAATTTGTATAGAAAAAAAAGCTTTGTGCACCATTATCGCAAAATGTATTAATAGAGTTCGGTGCATATTTTTACAAAAATGTTTAATATGAGCTATGAAAAGGCAGACAAAGTAGAGAAAAAGTCGAGAACATGTTGAATAATTCAAAATTTACAGAGCGGCAAACAAATCATTGATAGATAGGAAGATATATGTTTGAATGGCAAGCCTAACTAGATACTAGTGTATCGTTTGATATATTGGCATTATTAACGATACACAATGAGACGGAGAGAGAACTAATTTAGTAGAAGGTAGAGATAGAGATAAGTAGAGTATTTGGTTGTTAGAATTCAAGAACTAATAGTAAAAGCGAACAGAAACCGAAATATTTATTTTTTTTAAGCTAAGGCTAGAAATCTTTCTCAAAGTATTTTTCCAGTAGATTTATAAAAGCCCATCAAGTTTATTATGGCTTTCAAGCAAAAAACAAATTAATGAATTTACCGTTCATTTAAGCGCTTCTCTGTTTTCTTCGTTTTGCCATTCTTGGTTTTTTATTGCCTAGTGAAAAAATGCTATGTTGTAACCTACTTCGATCAAACGCATACCGTCGCATATCGAAACATGCACTATCATGTCTTTCAAGACGTAAAAATCAATTTTAACCTCATTTTTTTTATTTCGAAGCAATGAAAAACGACAACAACAAGAGCAATAGCAATAGCAACTATTAAAAGTAACAATGTAAAGCATCTACAACGCCACAAGGGGCAATGCTTTTCTAACACGCTACTCAACACTGTTCAACTAGTCGTCTCTAACCTAGTTACATGCACATAACGCTCTAACAACAAAGTGTGCAAGTACCCTAGGCTTATGCTATAAACGATAGAGACCTCACTCACTCTCAAACACATACACTCCTCAACCAAGGTTTCGACAGTTGAGCCGACATCGTCTTTGTGTATTTGATGATATATTAAAATTGTACACTTAACAGTGCCGAGTAAACAATTGTTTGTGCTGCTATGGCAACACTGACTGACTAACGGACTGACTGACTCATGCACAACAAACACACATACTGTGAAAGTGACCTCCATACTGTTGGGCAGATATGAGGCCTACTTCTTTCTGATTGTCTATTTTACTTTTGTTGTTTTTATTCATTGAAAAATTCTTTATCTACAGAAGTTGTGCTTGGGGAATTTGTGAACTTTTTTAATATTTTATTGTATTCTTTTATTTATTTTTGTAGCACACTTTCAGGCAGCTATGCTTTATTTGACTTTTTGCTTAAATACTGCGATTTGTTTCCCCCAAAAGGCAAAGTTTCAACAAACAAAGCATGAAAAATAAAGAGATTATTCTGAACAGTTGCGGACAGTCACAACGTAACGACACACTTTACGCAATTAACATAGCATACTTTTAGGTATTCTGCAAAATAGTTTGCCTTTTTTTATACAAAAGGCAAAAGTTTGGTTCGCTTTGTGCGAATGACTCAATGTTTTTAACAAAATAGTTTGCTAATGAAAAATATGTTGTATAACATTTGGCGTTTGCATATTTCTTGCGTGTTATTGTTAATGTTTGCCTTATTTCGTGACTAAAATAACGAACAATGCGCGACGTGGCGCCTAAAATATGACTACAAAAGCAGCTTTTATTGTTTAATGGCCAACAATAAAATTAACTTCAAAGCTACCGATTAGTCATTTTGTTTGCCAACAACTTCAATTATATTGACTTTATACAAAATAAAAAAAAATATATAAATATTATAAAAATCAATAAAACTCTGTTGTCGCGATTGTAGTAAAAACTGTTGGCGCCCATCATAATGATTGTTATGCAATAATGAAACCAACAACAAGAGTGTAACAATCAACCTACATACACAAGCACGAATCATGACTTTTATTTCATTTCTTTTCTGTATTTATAGATTATATAAGAAGACTTTTCACTTTTCACTTGAAAGCCATCAGAAGAGCTAACGTACAAAAATAGCAATGTACAAGTACAACAATAATATAAAATGAATATTCTGAAAAATGCAAACAGAACGTGACTTTTACACGAAATTGGCAATCTGTGCATGGACTAATAACACTCAGTCATTCAACACTCAGTCAGGCAGACAGTCAGGCAGTCAGTCAGTCCCACACACAGTCAATCATTTAGGCAGTTAGCTCGTCAATCCATAAAGCCATACAGTCCGAGAGTATGTGATTGACTGCGTGCTTGTTTGTGTATCTGTTTGTCTCTGATGTCATGCTGACATTTTTTTGATTGCTATTTCGTTGGCTTGAATACGAGTATCTGTTTTGTGCATCAAATGTGTTATTATAAACGAGTGGCTTGTCAACAAATATTGTTAACAATGACAATGAATTCGCTTACGGATATTTTAATTGTAGTGAGCGATATTTGTATTATACATTTTTTTAAGCTATTTTTTTGAATGTATTTATGTAATAAAAATATAATAAAGTTTATGTATTCAAATATATTTTCAATTATAATTTACTTTTAGTAATTCATTCAATATTTTCTTTACAGGTAAGCACATCATTAAATTCAACCAGTTTCGGTTTCAATGTCAGGCGGCTTAGGCACGGTATGATATAAGTGTATATAAGTTTTCAGTTACTATCTTGAAATATTAAATAACTTTTAGACACTATCAATAAATCAAGTGATGTCAAACGCAGTTAACGATAGCAGCAAATATTACGCATACGCGCTGTGTACAAGCAATTAGCCTGACCCTAATGTCCATAAAATAAACATAAAAATAAAGCGTAGCATAGTCTGCTATTTGCTTATAATGAGCTTAGCTTTGCTATATACGGCCAACGGAATACATCTTGGTGCTAAACTGTCTGACACTGACAGCTGTCAAACATGACGGCATTTCTAACTAACGTTGAAAGTTGATTGATATGCTTAGCTTTCATATTTTTTTGTTTTGTTGTAATATTAAGTAAAATATTGTTAAGCGTGTTTTGTGCGTGTTACTCACCCCAACTGGAACCTGTACGTCCAAGACATTGGCTAGTTTCACTGTTCCATAGGAATTTTTTGAAACCCTCCCATTTGCCCATCTTCGGCGGTGGCGCATAGTATTGTTCGGCGATTTTCTTGTCGGCCATTTTTGTTTTAATGCGCTTTCGATGCCGCTTATTTCAATACTTTTATTTGCCTTTTATTGTTTCTTCTATTTTCGTTATTTATTTAATGTTCGTTCGTACTTTGGTATTTTTTTTTTTTTTATATTTTACTTCGGCGTTTTGCGTCGTCGCAAGGAGGGCTCTCGGCTGCTTCTTCTTCTGCTTGTTCTGTGATTTTTATATATATATATATAGTTTTATATATATTTATATGTATAACTGAGTTTTATTTAAACTACATATAGATAATAAACTATTAAGTAAATATTTATATAAGCTTATTTAATGTTTAACTTTTGTTTCTGGTATTTTGTTTTTGTTTTTTTATTAATTTATTCGAATTTCGTATTATTTGGTGTTATAACAACATTTAGTTTTGGGTGTTTCCTTAATCAACTGTGTTGAAACAACATTTTTATAGTTTTTTTCAAATTTTGTTTTGAATGTTCGAAGCAGAATTTTGAAATAAGTATTTGAAACTAGATATTTGCGCTAAATATTTTTATTTAATACATAGAAGTCGTCACCTGTGTTACATAAGTAGAAGATTCGGAAAAGGAGAAAGAGAGAAAAATGCTTGGATTAGTAAAGAATTTCTTTTGTCAAAGTTTTGCGGCGTTTTTGTAGTTGTTGGTTGTTGTTGTATGTCTTGTGGATTATATAATTATGGCATTAAGTGTTTAGAGCGTCTTTTATTGAAGTTTGTTTGCCGTGTTGGATTTTACTTGTGTGACTTATTACTAATTCGCTTAGCCCTTTTAAATTGTTGTTGGTAAATGACGAACATTTATTTTCAAATCACTATACGTAATATGAAAAATAATGTATGTACTATGCACGCCGTATGCTTTGAATTGAAATGATTAGAACATTTTAAAGTCTACTTTTAAGCTTAGCTCAAATAAATTTCTTCGGCAGAACATTTTCATTTTCGGCCGATCATTTATAAAGAAACAATTAAAGAAGTTTATTCCGAAAAGTTAATAAAATATTTATATGAAGTCTAACTATAGGCGCTGGTATAAATATTAAAAGTTCCATTACCGTTGGCATGTCTCAAGAATGATGTGAAATATTTCTTCAATTGCTAGAGAGTATGGTACATTAAAAAGCTTTTAATAGACTGGTATGAATGAAATATTTTACTGACGGCTTTGGTGAACGCCTCTAAGTAGGCAATACTTAGCTTATATAAACCTTTCTTTGCCACGGTTTGATATCATTGAAGCGTCTTGCTTGGATTTTTTTTCATGACTATTAATAAACACCTGCGCCAGTACCAACAACAATTTGTAAGGGAGGAGCAACAATGAGCTTCTTCTTTTCTTTTTCGTTTTTTCTCTGCAACACTACAAGGACACTTCACTGATAGGTCTTTTTTTAAATGCACAGTTTCTACACAGTAAATATTATTTTATTTTTGTTTCGAACACCAAAATGTTATTATTTTTTTTTTTATTTTTTTTAAGATTGTTTCGAGAAATTAACTAATTGAAAAATGGTCAATTGCATTTACGTAAAAATATTCACGCGTTTTTCGCTTGCCACACTGCCAACTGTTATGTAACCGTACGAACGAGCGAACGAGCACAAACCGTTTACGAAAGTATGAGTCTATGGAAGTGAAAAGTTTTCCATTTTCATCAGCTCATACAGTGAGACAGACGCTTCTACTGAGACAGGAAGAAAAACACACACACGTTTTCTCTTGCTCGCTCACTCAATCATTCGCTTGCATGTTGTTCCTCGCCGTGTGGCGTTAAAAGGGATGAGCGGCAAAACACGAAGGCGCACGACGGCGAAAGCACCAAAAACAGTTGATGCCAGTTTTCAGTGGAAGTTTTCAGTTGTATTGGATTGGATAACATTTGCTGGAAAGCAACGGTACGTTGGAAAGCTTAAAGGTGCGAGAGCACGCGCAAAAGCTGAGCGAGAGGCTGAGTGAAAGCGTCTCGCTGTGTGAGTGAACGGCGAAGGCGAAGAGCAAACAAGTTTGAAATTGTAGCGGGCTTCGGAGCTTTGCTGTGTGCCTCCGTTACGCGGAAATTGTGCGGGCTGAACGGATTTTATAATAGAAAAGAGGCAAGTTCTATAACATGTTTGATGGAATTTTCGAAAGCGGAGCCAAAAAAAAGTGTGCTATACAAACGATCCTTAGGTTATTGATCAACTATCTCTAATAGGTTTAAATCATTTGAATATATAGTAAATAAACTTAAAAATATGGTAGAACATTTATAAGGTGTTCTAGAAGAAATCCAACTATAAGTAAATTGGAAGCAACGTTCTAAGAAAAGCAAAAAAGAAGATATTCTATTTATATAATATTCTAGGATTTTCTGGAAACCTTTCCGCATCTCCTATACTTCTAAGAACCTCAATAGTATGTATTAAAAAAGCTATCGAAAAGTTGAAGTTAATATAAAACGCTATACAATTATGATTCAATAAAATCCCAAACAAAAATCCAACGTAAGTTGTCTTAATATAAGCCTTCCAACTCCCCCCTTGCTTTACAACTATTCACACGCTTCATATTTCTGCTTCGTGTGTCTCTGCCTCATTTTGGTTCTTAGTTCTTCGTTGGCCCGACTACTTATAACCGAATAGGAATACGACCCAAGGCGTAACTGCACATAATCGTGCAAATGAGACAAAAAGCAGAACGAAAATAGAAAGGATAGCAGATAAGTCGTGATGAGGAGTACCCGTAGTAGGAGAAGTAGGTAAGGACACAAAAAACGGCCAAAGAAATGCCTCAGAGAGAAATAATAATAATAAGAAGAGGAAGAAGGTAACAGAATGTGTAAGAAGTATAAAAGAACGAAAAACCTCGAGGCGACAGTGTTGATGTTGATTATATCCGCTTTTGGCATGTTATGGCGCTGACAAAACGACGGCGACAACGTTGACGACACGACACGCCAGTATACAATATGAGAACGATGAGAAATGATAATGAAGGCAAGGCAAGAAGAAGGCATGATTTGAACGGACAGAAGGACAAAGACGTTGAGTACGATGAAAACGATGATGAAAGAAACACGAATGCGAAAATGAAATGTACGAACGAAAATTGTCACAAATGAGTACGCGCCTGTGGCCTGTTCGCTACACACACACACACACACACACACAGAAACACGCACACATAAAGTATACGAGCACGGGCAAAGGCAAAGGCACAGGCATGGCCACAAACACAGCGACAACGCAAGCAAGGAACTTGCGTACGCATGCATTGCGCAACTCACGGCGCGCATACATGCAAACGATTTTGTATTAAAATCTGTTGGAAAATGAACCTCAGCGACAACGACGATGATGGTAATGATGGCGTGCTGCGTGGAGCAGCCGAAAAGTAGGCAATGCAATTTTTTACTTTTCATTATTTGTGAATTTCTTTGATTTTTTATCGCACTTTCTCTGAGCTATTTTTCGGCACACATAACTTGTTGGCAATGCATGCGTGAATGAATTTTCCGTTAGCATTTTTATTTATTTTATATTTTTCATTATTTAATCAAGCGTTTTTTTCTTTGTTGGATTGCGGTTCTTGGTTCTTGACATTTTTATTGGCGCATTTGATTTTATATATTTTTTTTATTTTGTGAGCCTTAGAATTGTTCTGTAAAAAAGGTGCTCATGGCGCGTTTTATTTTTTTTCCTTCATTATTTTTACCGAATGCGTGTATAAAAAAAAAAATCGAATTTCAGTATGTATATAAGTTTTACAAGGATAACGTTTCTGCACACAAACACAAACACTCAGTAGCACACACACACACTCACACACTTGCACACATAAACTCAACACACACACAGGCACAGTCATAGGCACAGTCACAGACACACATACAAGTCGACGTAATCAGCCGTCACAGTCACAGTCGCAATGGCAAAGGCAAAGCCAAATTTTTTCACAGTTTGTTTGCCTTGCATAATTTGTTAATTTTATTGCTTTCATCTCTTTGTTTTTGCAATTGCAGCACTTTTTTTTTGTATTTTCGGCAAATTGTTCTTTGTTTTTTGCAAATGTCAGCACAATTTTAAATCATATTTTGCAATGTCTTATTTTTTATTGTTATATTTTGATAATAATTTTTTGAAGTTGTCTTGAAAATTGTTCACATTACTTTTTTTTGTCTTCTTGAACTCTGCAGTTTGTTTTTTTCTAATTTATTTCGATTAGGCCGTTAATCCGTATTACGAGGAGCACCGTCCACTGTTACAGTTAAAACGCCAATGATAATGTTGAACGCGCGCTTCAACGCTGAAAGAGCAGAAATTGTGCACGCTCGCCTGTTCGAAGTTCGGCACTTGTCGTTGCTGGCGTTCGTGCCTTCGCTACACTTCGGTTCGAATTGAGCGCAACAACACAATTGGTGAGCAACATACAACGTTGATAACGGTGCTTAAAGGGGATTATGTGGCTCGTTGTTGTTGCGACAAGCATTGGAAGAATGCTTTTTGCTACAAGATGTCTGTAGCGCTTTTTGTCTTTATCGGCATTGCTTTGAGTCTATGCCAGAGCTTTGAGTTGACGCTCGCAGTGAAAAGCTTTCGTTTGCATTAAAGTTGCATATGAGACAGAGAGAGAGAGAAAGAGCGAGAGAACTGACAAGTGTAGCACGGCTATACGTAATAGTATATGATATTCATTTTGATAATATAATGAAGAACATTTTGTAGCAACTTGCTGTCTTTAAGTGATTTATCTCTGACTCACAACGCTGCCCATGTACCTTCTTTTCTGACACTCTCTCTCTCTCTCTTTCTGTCACTCAATTCGTACTTCAGCTTGTATAACTTTTCAAGAGCGTTCGGCTCATTAAAAACACCCGCTATCATCTAACACCCTCGCAACTCACACAACCGCAACCAAAAGCTTTCATCTAAGCGGCATCAGTTCGCTTTGGAGGCACACATTTCAAGCCTCAGCTTAGTTGTATTCCAATTGTGCTTTCCAGCAAACAGCCGTTTCGGCGCCTTCCCATGCGCGAATTCGCCGCGCAGAAGCGCAGAAAACAGCGCAAAGCAACAACATGATAAATCTCAAGAGAATCTTTAATATTAAAACAAAAAAAAAAAAATAAAAAAATAAAAAAAAATTGAGTAAAATAATTTAACACAATATTTATTGATTATTTTGAAGCGGGCAAAGTAGCAATAAAAATTTTATTACAGCGCGAGTGCAAAAGAGCACAAATCTCAAAGAGCATGTGTGAATTTCTAACCATAAAGGGCATGTAGGGGAGACATGTTAATTGTAGCGAATGGAAATGAGTAATGATTATTAAAATATTTAGATATTTAATTAAAAATTTTAAATAATACCAAATTAATAATATACTCTTTGTCTCTCAAATGCGCGCATACACGCCTTCTAGACAAAGACACACCACCAAGTTGGACAAGCAGCAATGCGTTGAACAAAGAGAGAGACGGCAAAAGAGTGAGCGGGAGCGTAAAAGTTGGCGAGCGCTTGAGCCTGAGCGCAGAAACACCACGTGACAGTTGATTGCTGCCGCTCCTGCTTGGCTGCTGCTGCTCTGACTGCTTTTAATGCTAATAAAAATGGAAAAAAACAACAAAAACAGTGTCTGCCATATACGCTCGCATTGAGCAAAGAAATCTATAAGATAAAAACTGAGGGCAAAAAATTCCCCTACACAAATTACGTCATATCTCAGCTGTTTTGTGGCAGCACAAGCAGCATCAGCGGTGCCAGGCCAGTGTTACACAACAGTTAAAGTACACGAACACACGCACACATGCACACATACACATGAACGTGCACAAAGGACACGTTATGCTTTGACAGTTTAGTTATATTGTTATAAAAAATTCGTGTTATGGCACTAAAATGCTTTCGTAGAGGGGAATGCAGGAGCAAAAGAAAAAAACAGCAAATAGTTTTCTAAGCTCTCACACACATACACGCATAAATTACGCACTCACGCACGCACGCACGCACGCGAACACACACACACACATATAGCAATAGCAGTAGCTGTAATACTATACCTAAAAGTATGCTATTATTGAGTAGCAACCTCTTACTCTTTCTCTCTTTTCTTTGCTCTCTCCCTCCTTCAGCGCTTTTGGTACTTTTGCTTTGAAAAAAAAAACAACAACATATACAAAAACAAAAAAAAATTACTTAAGCGCACTTTTAGGCATTAAGTCGTATACAAGTAAATTAAGTCAGTTGCTTTCGTCTCGTCTCACGTCGCGACTTATAGTTTTTATACGTTGGTCGCTTTCACTGCCTTGAAGGACATTTAGACATGGTCTAATGGCGATAAACACACACACACACACACACCTAAAAGCTTATATATTTTTCCCATTTGATACGAGTGTGTGTGTGTGTGCTTATAAACTTGCTTGCCACTTTTGCTTTTTGTCATCAATTGTATAAGCGTCATTTTGGTCTGTCGATTTGTTTTATCGACTGCCTTTCGGTCTGCCTTTCTTTCGTACTTTCGTCCTTTTTGACTCTTTTTGGCACTTAACGGTTTTCAACGTTTTTGTGTGCCAAACAAAAGTCTCCTTCGAAACGATAATTTATACGAGCTGCTTATCGAACATTATACTTTTTTCTTCTTGTATGTCTTTGATTCTAAACTTTGTGTAAATAACATTATTTATTGAGTTTACTATCATTTTGCTCTGATACATTTTAGTTTCAGTTCAGATACATTTTAGTTTATGTTACTTTTTAGTTTGAGATACTTTATGAGCTGCAATTGACATTGCGCTGCAACTTTATAGTCAAATTTGTTTCATAAGTTCTTCGTCAGATTTAATTATTGCCAACTTAAGCGTTACTGTACAAGTTAACACCCTTTTAACCTTAACTGTCAACTGCCTGAAGTTTGAATTCTCACAGACACACACACAAACTCAACTTTAACGTATCGCTGCATATTTTATAGTGCGCACATGTGACGTGTCCCACAGCGTGGCCGATAAACGACTCGACTTGCGACAAACCCCCAATCAACATAAATCAATCAAAATTAAGACCAAAACCCGAAACGAAAACAACGAACACGCAACTTAGCTAAAAGGATATGAACAGAACACAGATACATACATACATATATGTAAGTGCAACACACGAAGCGCAGTGACACAAAAACAAAAACAACAACAGCAGCAACGATAAACAACTTGTTTCGTTGCTATTTCAATTTCATTTGCCACAGATACATTTTCGTATGTATTTAGATACAATAAAACCTGAAAACAATCTAAAATTTTGCTATGGACAGCATAGTTCACTTTAGTTTAGTTAAAGTTTCAACAAAGCAGCAACAACAACAGCAACAACAATGAGTACGAACAATACACAGAAGCACAACTGGAACAATGCATGAAGCATTCCAAACTACCATTACGTATACGCACCATTGTCTCCCAATGACAATAGCTGAAGCGCTAGCAACGAAGTGGAGTGGTTGGGAAAGTGATGAAGCATGTGAGATATGTACAATAGTAATGGCATAGTCAGGGTTGACGCAAAGTGTGCAAAAAAGTTCTACAAGTCTTAGCAACATGTTGTTGGTTATGCCCACAGATGCGTGCCAGCGCAATATAAATTTAATATAAGACATCATGGGAACAATAGTTGAAGTTATCTTAGTTGTTCATTATCCAGAAATTTCTGCTGCCAAACCATTTTCACATTAAAATATTGCCAAAAGGTCAACAATACAAGCGACACCAATCAAGTTTCTGTAGCCAAGTGTCCTAAACAAAAACCATGAGTATTCGAATGTATAACGCCTCCCCGTGACTTGGCCCAGACAAACAATTTCAGTTGGCACGGAAAAAACAAATCGAATGATTACACACAAATGTGTTGTGTTTTAGCGGCGCCTTTTGCACAAAAAGGAAACCTTCAGCCAAATAGCAAACAAACAAGTAAGCAAGTCAAAGGAGGCGTTCATAGAGTGCAAAAGAAACGAAAGTTGACCTACTTAAATGTGCGGTTGGCATTAAAAGTTTGCAAAAGTATCTCAGCTATTTCATTTGGGGCTCGCTGGTTGGACTCGAGTAGTGTGTGAAAAATGGCAAAGTTTATGCGGCATATGAATTGTTTTTAGTTAGGTTAATATGCTAGCCAATTTGCGCTACGAATATATTAGACAAGCGACTCTGAACTGAGCGGTTAGCTAAGTAGACACATGCACTCCCAAAAGCTCTGTAGTGTATGTGAATTTGCAATTGTTTGTTTGCCAAGTCAGTCAAGTAACTAAAGTATCGATTAAAAGACCAATCAAGTGGGCGGTGCTGAGCTGAGCTGAGCTGAACGCTGGCACAAACTACTCGAAGTAAACAAGTTGAACGCCGCACACAAAGAATTAAAAACTTTTTGAATTATTTATTAGTTTAAAAGTAAAATTTACTATACTACATAGTCTACAATATAAAATTACACACACTTCTAAAATATAATTAAGTCTTTTAAGTGGAAGGCGGAGTGGCGGCGGCAGGAGTATGCATGAAGTTAATATTCAATGGTTACACATTTTGTCTTCAAGTACTCGTTGAGCGCATCTTGGCCAAGGTCTTTGCCGTAGCCGCTCTGCTTGAAGCCACCGAAGGGCGCTGCAACATCGGTTTTATTGTAGACATTCACAAAGACCGTGCCGGCTTCGATGCGATCAGCAAAGCTGAGCGCCTTGCTAATGTCCTTGGTGAAAACGCCGCTGGCAAGGCCGTACTCAGTGCTGTTGGCGCGACGCATGACCGAATCAATATCGCTGCCATTGAACTTAGAAATGATCATGATTGGGCCAAAGGACTCCTCCTGTGCAATGTACATGCTGTCTTCGACATTCGTGAACACAGTGGGCTCGAAAAAGAAACCCTTGAGATCGGGTACACGCTGGCCGCCATAGACGAGCGTTGCGCCCTCCTTGATGCCACGTTGGCAAAAATCAATAAGCTTTTCGAAATGTGCACGATGATTTTGTGGACCATGTGCAGTGGAACGATTGAGCGGATCGCCGATGGTCATGAGCCGCAGATCCTTGACAACGCGACGCACAAATTCATCATGTATGCGATCTTCGACGAACAGACGACCAGCAGCAATGCAGTTCTCGCCCTTGTTGAAGAAGACTGAAGACATGCCGTGCTTCACGGCCTTATCAAGATCACAATCAGCGAATATAATCAGCGGACTTTTGCCGCCCAATTCAAGCGAGCATTTCTTGAGGTTCGAGTCAGCGCACGACTTCATGATAACTTTGCCAATGGGCGTCGAGCCTGTGAAACCCAATTTTCGCACAAGCGTGTGATCGGCCACTGCCTGACCAGTCACGGAGCCCGTGCCGGGCACAACGTTAATGACGCCTGGTGGGAAGCCAGCCTTTACGGTGAGTTCAGCAAACTTGAGTGCCGTGAGAGGACAGGTCTGTGCGGGCTTGATCAGGCACGTGTTGCCAGCAGCTATACAAGCAGCCATTTTCCAGGAGAGCATCATAAGCGGATAGTTCCAGGGTGTCACAAGACCGCAGACGCTGTAGGAGATAGTAAAGTCAGTCAAGTTGAAAGTAAGTAAATAACTTTTTATAAAATTTACCCAATCGGTTCCTTCCGGGTAAAGGTCAGCACATTGTTTGGTCTGGCGGGATTCACGGGTATTGTGTTGCCCTGAATTTTGTCGCACCAGCCGGCAAAGTAACGCCATGCATCGATCGACATGCCGATGTGTGTCTTAAGCGCGAGTGTATAGACAGCGCCTGAATCGACGGACTCAATGGTGGCCAACTCCTCTTTGTGCGCTTCCATCAAATCGGCTAACTTCAACATTAACTGGCCACGTTGACGTGCCGACACCTGCTTCCACGAGCCATTGAATGCGTGATATGCAGCTTGTACCGCTTTATCGACATCCGCACGTGAAGCAGAAGCGACCTTGCAGAACAATTCTTCAGTTGTTGGATTGACAATTTCCAGCGTGCGCTTACCCTCAGCATCGATGAACTCGCCGTTGATGAAGAGTTGTGTCGGCACTGGAATCTCGCGTTTGTTTGCCTTGAGCACGAAGCCTTCGAAAGGCACTTGAAGATCACCGCCAGCGCTACCTTGTCGCAAGCTTTTCACAATCTCGACGAAGAACTCCTCAAAGACGGGCGCCATGTAGACATGCTCATTCTCGAGCGGCACATCGAAGGCATCCTTGCACTCCTCGACCAAACGTACCACATCCATGGAACCAGCGCCCGCCGCAAAGAAATCTGTGCTCGCCTCAATTGCTATCTTCAGTATGGAGTGCCAAATGTTGGTCAAAATCTCACGCTTAACCAACTCGTCTTCAGTGAAGTCGGTTATTTGTTTAACTTGCGCCTGCTTAAACCATTCGCTCGCTTGTATTACCTTCGGACCCTTCTTGATGCGTCGGACATTCACATAAGCGCCATCCGTGCCCTCGATCAGCAAGCCTTCGGAGTGTATATAAGCTGGACGGTTGAGACCTTTCAGTTTGATGGGCAAGGCCGACGCCTTCTTTAAGCCACCCGAGTAGAGATGAGCGCCAAAGAGACGCACTTGCTCCTCCGTGCCATCATCATGCACAACGGAAGCCAAAGCACCCGGCACGGAGTCTAAGCCACGCACAAAGTTCCAGATACGCAAAGCCGACTGATCCAAATTGATTTGTTGATTCTCAGCCTTGAACATTGCTGCGTCGTAAGTGGCGCCCACTTCGGTTTGCACGATTTTTGGCGCTGTACCCTCTGCCACCATATCGACAGCCACGGCCATAGACTTGATGCCCTCAGGATACAAAAACCTTTTATAGATCGTATCAAGGGTATCGATTGGCTCCAAATTTGTCTGCTTCTGCAATAGCACCGGACCGGTGTCCAAGCCATCATCGGCCCAGAATATGCTGAAGCCGGCAATATCATCGCCCTCAATTAGTGTCCACGAGATGGCGCTCGCGCCACGATGACGTGGCAATATCGATGGATGATAACAAATGCTGCCCAACTCAGCGCCATCAATGACCTCCATCGGTATGAATTGCGAACAATAGGGCAGCACATTGAGCGTCGCACCGACTGATTTGTATTGTTCGAGCACTTCCGGTATGACAACACCCTTACGACGCCATGTCGAGAATTTGAATACGGGTATGTCATGATGCTTGGCTGTCGTTGCGAGTATATCCTCCCGGCTGCCCTTATCCGGTATTGTGAAGACGCCAGCAATTGTGTACTTACGCTCAAGTAACAATTCAAGCACATCAGCAGCAAAGTTGCTCTGACCAATGATGGCAATACGTAGCGACTGCGTGGGCTGTGGACAGGCAGACAGACAGAGAGGGAGATAGAGTGTTATGAGTGTTGAGAGTTTTGTGTTATCTTTGCTTGCTTGTTTGTTTGTTTGTTTGTTTATACAATAGTAAGGAGTCCCTGCGCTTTATTCAAGCGGTTTTTTGTTATTGAGACAACAAATTGTCTTACAATGATGCGACACAATAGCCATTGAAGCTTGTTTGCATTGCAGTTGAAAGCGTTTGGTGTTTGTTGTTGGCTTACACAAAACTTTTGGCAATAACTATGTGAGGAGTGAAGTTCGTTTAAAGTGCTTCAGTTTTGAATCGAACTGTCAACTTTTATATAAGAAATTTTTAATAGACTCGTTAGACAAATTTTAAACATTTTTTCCCGAAAGTATTCAACGTAAATAATTTGAAAAAAAATGCGAAAGTTTCACTTAATTAACAAACAATAAACCAAACTTTTTTAATACTTACAGCCATTTTTATATATTTATTCAATTCAAACTAAAAATATAATCTTTCACAATTTTTTTATTAAACAAAACAAATCTTCGAGTTCAGTGACACTTGCAATTTTTTGTTTTCTTTTTTTTACACAAAACTATAAGCTTTACACGCTACTAAACTCAAGGCTTCGCTTAAGTTCCGCTTTTCCAGAAACAACTGCCTTCGACGACAGCTCACAAACTATTGAGTGATCGACGATTTGGCTACGTAATTTATACATTTCGACGATCGTTGCAAGCGGTCGCGTTATCGTTGAGATTACGTGTGTGCAATATGTATATAATCTACGTTTGAAAAAATTACGATAGTGCTCAAAAAATAAAAAAAAAATTGTTAAAAGTTGTACATTTTTCGTGGACTAATTTCATAATTTTCTTAGATTAAATATACAATCAAATGTGCTTATCAACATTCGCTCATTTGCTGATAGAACAGCATACAATAACAAAACATTAAAAATGTATTCATAAAAAGAAGCAACAACTTTCGAACAGATAATATTTAAACGACTTCAGCATGACGTCTAGAAACACAACTACAGAGTAAAAGTGTTAACTTGGCTTAAGCTGTTGTGCAGAAAGCTCGGCTTTAATTAACTGGAAAACAGCTGTTTTAAACGAACGAGAGGTAGAGACCGCTAGTGACTAACAGATGAAGCGAGCGAGCAACAGAGTGTATGAGCAAATTATATACTTCATAACTGCAGCGTTTGAGTTTTTGCAGTTGAACATTTAAAGTTGCAATAAAAAAAGTGCTTATCACGCATATTCAATACTACCAAGAAAATCGTCGTCACAAAAAACGTGTTACACATGCCATAAATTAATTGCAATCTGCACTGAGAAAAAAAACTTTACACTTTCCAGACAGTAATTCCCCTTTGAAAACCTAATTTAATATATAAACAACTGATAAGCCATCTGTTTTTTTTAAATTATAGAAAACACATTTTCAATAATGAAAATAGCATGTAATATGTCTAGCGATCTCAGGACCAGCTTGAATAGCGGCGATCTTTGTCAGATACTTTGATGAACTAATCAAATCAAAGTCTCTTTAGGGGATTAGACTTACTTTACACGATCCAACAAATACGGATCGGTGTTCGATGACCACTGTCATTCAAAAACCGCTCCATGGATTTGAATGAAATTTACACGACTTTTTAAAAACATTTGCAACTAGTGCTTAATTGAAGGACTTTTTCCAAAATAATGATTTTTTTTTAGTTTTCTCATACCTTAATAAAAATTACTACCAAAGCGAATCTATAAAATTATATTCCTGTAAAACGTTTCGGTGCAAAACTCATTGGATTAAAAGCGTAGATAAGCAACACGTAGATACATTTTTGCGGTGTTTAGTTTAGTTTAGTTTAGTTTAGTTGTTGTAATGATTTATGTTTGACGTAATCGGCATCGGAAATGCGGAACTGCATTAGTATGGTGAGATATGCTGTAATGCCAGTGAACATCTGCAAAAGAAATGTTACTTTTTGGTAGACTTTTTTTGGTTTGTTTTAAAAAGTTGACGTCATCTTACCGACATCAATAGACGATAGTCAATGGTTATGAAACCCTTAGCGGTAACTTCGATGCACTCTTGTTGCAATTGCACAGCGAACTCGTCAAGTATATCATTGTAAATGGCCATGTCGGTGTGCTTGTGCAGAGTATTCGATAAACGACGTACGTAGTTTGTGATAATTGTGTGCTGCAAAAGCAAAAAAAACACGATTATTTGCATGTCTGTCGGTATTTGTTATACACTCACCAATTGCTTACAGTACTCACAGTTCCTGCAGAACATGGAAATTAGCACCAACTGCGGTGTTATGGTCAAAATGTTTATCAAATTGAACTCAAAGGGGTAAATTTTCATCAGTGTCAAAAACAGCCAATATAAGTGGAGTATGATATCGATAACCATTACCAGAAACAGCAACAACATCGACCAACCAAAATGCTCATTCAAGTGCCAAGATAATTTATAAATACTATTGTAGAACGTCTTCAGTTTTAAGAGATATGCCAACGATAACAAACTTGACGGTTGCGTGGAGTCACGTGCCTCAACGACCGCCCGCAACTTGCTGGCCAAGATTTCCAAAAAGAATGCTATATAGTCAATGTGCAGCATCACTTGCAGACAACGTGTGCGCAATATAACCAAAGATACAAGCGCAAATCTAAAGTAGCCGTAGTAGAAGTGGCCCAAGATCGCAATGATGGTCAGCGCAAGTGTGCCATAGGAGAGCAAAGCGCCGAAAAGATACTTATGATAAAGACGTCGTTGGAACGTTTGTATGGACGCATTTACCTCAGTCTGAAATTGCTGCTTCAATGACATCACGTGTTCGTAGTACTCGAAATGCGCCGCATAGTTGTACATAACCTCACAGATCACTATTGTCACACAGAACGTTTGTGTGACAAATACAAGTTGATTGACCACCAAAGATACTTTCAGATCGTTAAAGTTCGGATAGTTGATGAGGCCATAAGCGGCCAACAACAAGTTGAGTATGGTTAAGATGCACGTGTAGCACTTTTGACGTCGTTGATGTGCCGGCGCTAAAGAGTACGGCACAAGTCCAAGGTATGCGAGGTATTTGTAACGCAACGTTAGAGCCTTGATGAGCATGTCTGCCACCTTGATGTGCACTTTTATAACTATGCGTTTCTATTTGAAAGTTACATGTTGTTCAACATCAGATACGACAAATTAATTTGTTAATTTAATCGATTTTTGGCATATCTTGCGTTGTTGCAGCGCAATTAGTTTGGCTAATGGCACATTAGTCAATGCAGACCGACGTATCCGATATGGTCAACTCGCTGGCGCAACAGCTCAAGTATTTTGCCTTTGTCGGCATTGTGCCATTTTCATCTCAGCCGCGCGCACAAATCCTACAAAGAAGACTCACTCTGCTTGCAACGTGTTGCATCATTGCTCTTGCCATCTACACGATTGTCTTCAAGACCGTAAGGAACGATTTGCTCATCTTGATTTGGGCGAGCGGCACTGTTTTCAGCTGCCAAATATTCACCATGACTGTCATACTGCTCGAGGTCTCGTTTACCTACAAGGCGCATTTCCGTTATTATGCACAGACCCGACATTTCAAATTGCTCTTTTGCCGAGAATTACGCCTCGGCGTGGACAAGCTGCCGCAACAATATTATTACTATTACATGCTGTTGATCTTCATTAGTTTCATCAGCATGCTCGGCACAGCGATGATCATCTTGATATTGGCTGTCGATTACTATTATTTCTGGAATGCCGTCTTCGCACTTTTAGTGATGCGTTCACGTTTTCTACAATTGATGCTCTACATACGACATCTGGGCTACTATCTTCATTTGCTGGCCATGAAACTGAAGGCTGTCGTCAGCTATCGTATAGAAAAGCAGCAAACCTATCTGGATGTTAACTACAAACAACTGGTGTCCTTCGACTATCTGCTAAGTCTCAAGCTGATCTACAATGAGATTTACAAGCTCAACTGCCAGCTCAATGAGTGTTATGGATGGTCCATGTTGAGCCTCTTTGTGGTCACCTTTCTTGATGTTACCGTCAACGTATACATGGCAATTCTAGTCATGGCAGGTGACTATAAAGTCGAGTTGTTCTACTTGAACTGCACAAGTTTGTTGCCGCTATCCTTCTTACTGATCAGCTTCTGCGGCTGTTGTGAATACTGTAAGCGTCAGGTAAGTAAAACTTCTGTTCAACTGGCAGTCACTCATATCTAACACAGCATCGTCTAATTGTTCGCTATGTGTGTCGTCTCTCGGCCACGGCCTCAAGACTAGCCGAGCAGCGTATATATAATGATCTGTTGGACGAGTTTGCTATGCAAGTGCAACAAGATCGTATTGAAATCAATGCAAAGAACTTCATGACCATCGATTTTCGACTGCTGATGACGGTGAGTCTAATCATACAGTCTAATCATATAGGCAACTCTTATAAAAAAATATTGTCTAGCTTTTCACCGCAATGGTTTCATATTTGACGATACTCATGCAATTTCGCATAACCGATTTTGATTATGTGCAAAAGACAATTGCAACAACAAACACATCAACCGCTTAGCTAACTTGTGGAACATACGAGGTGATATCACGTGTTAAAAGGCTCTACCTCTACACATGCTTGTTTCTTAAGTGCTTCATTAGGGCTTAATGCGATATTTGGTACTTGAACGATACCGATGCTTGTATTAACTGCGTGAAACTGGTCAACGCAATAATTGCTCAAATCGTGTCACTTTCACCAACATAATTATCTTATCAAAGCAACTTTTAATTCTTGAGATTAAGAATCTATATAAGCAGTAACGTTGTTAAAAACAAACAAAATATATTTCAAAAAACACAAACTTCTCGAACAAAGAATCAACAACTGAGAAGACTTAAAAATGTGCTGATTATATTTCTTTTTCTATTTTGAAACCATCAACCTTCATGCTCAAGCGTCGGGCCACAACTATCACGTCAGCTTTAATACGGTTTGACGTTGTCGAAATTCATATCTCTTGTTCAACCTTGACTTTGACATTTACGCTGGGGGCACTTTAAACCACAGATTTAATATTAAACAACAAATTAAGCTCATTTATGTGACAATTTCAATTCCGTATGGCCAATAAACCAAGTGCTTCAAAAAATCTGTCGCTATTAATGGAATTTTTGTTTATTAAAGTGCTGAGCAGAAACAAACATTGTCAGCTTAGTGACAGCGACGCAAATACTGTAAATTTCACTTAAAAGAAAGCAAAATAAAATAGTGCCAAATCATATTGATAACCTTGCCGAAGTGGCCCCATCGATCCGCTAAACCGGTTTCGCGTGCTTAGCGTCAAAACAGGCTAACCAGTTCGAACGGGTTTCAAGATGTACCAGTTTTGATAAGCGCCAATCGGCAACGACTCGTAAATTTATTTTTGAATTTGATTTGAAGTGTTTTTCATTTTGATTTCATTAATTACTTTGTTTAGATCATATATATTCTGACTAGCATGTTTAAAGGGGAACCGGTTGAAACTGGTTGCTCAAGCCAAGCCGCCAGAAACGTTTAACCGTTGCCCATCATAATCAGTTGAACTCGCCGATGGCTCGCCGGTTGATAAGACGTGCTGTACACTTCCCAAGCAGCTGCACAGTCAACTGAACTGGTTAATTCGCTTGATTTTTTTTTTTTTTTATTTTTTTTGAAACACAAAGACAACAAAAAAACGAAAAACACTAGAAATAATTTTACAATAGTGAAAAATAACTGCTTAGAAATGTTTATAATTTATAAAGGATATCGGCGTTGACAGTTATTTCATTCAGGACTTCATCGTCATCATTCAATATTTCCAGGTTACATTCAATTTGCTCAATTTCATTGGTACTCTCAGTTGATGTTGCATTGCTGCTGATATTGTTTGTATCAAAATTTGCATTGCTGGCTGCTGACTGCTCCTCCTCGTCTAACTCTGCTTCTTCGGGTGCTTCAAAACGTTCGAGTGTAAATTTAGGCCTCTCCACACTGTGACTATAAATTTCTGGTACATTACTTTCCTCGTCAAAAGATTCCGCTTGATTTAATTTATCATCATAGAGTAGAAGTCTATCACAACTTATTTCGTCACTATCGGTTAGCATATTAACATATTGTTCACATTCGTCTAGCATATCGGTAGGCACATCATCTTCAGTTCGTCTATCGGCCTCTGAGTCGCATATCTTGAACTCACATAATTCTACCTCATCAGAGTCTTCCAGATATGGAACTTTTTCCGCTGATTGGCTTTCGTATAAGTCCCAAGTGGTAAAATCGTTTACAAGTCCCGGCACAGTGTCAATGCCTGCAGCGTCTTCGTCATTGCTCAAATCAGTTTGTAATGTCTCTTCGACTACAGTTAGTGCATCATCAGCAACATCCAGCAATGTGAAATTAGATACATCAGCAGTATCCTCATTACCATCGGTATCCTCATCACCATCGTTATCCGCATTACCATCGGTATAAGTACTGTCATCACTACCAATGAGACCATTAGAAACAACTTCAGTGACTGTTGATTGTTGATCAATTAATGGAAAATCATTTGGATGAGCTTGGTATACTTTTGTAAGCTGCTTTTTAGTTGTCTCTGGCAATTGATCCATAATCTCGTGCTTTTCTGGCAGTGAGCGCTTCTCGCCAATTTCGTCATCATCATCTTCATCACTGCCGTAATTATCAATTGATCTTAGTAGTGATTTACGAAATTGTGCAATATATTCGTTTGCCACTTGATTGTGCTTGTGCTCATTCTGGTAGTAGTCATGCAATGAAAATACATGATTCTCCTCCAGACACGCTGGGTTATGCGGTTGGGATTCATTGTCGTGGTCCTGCCCTCTTGTCAAATTTTCCGGTAACTCTGGCGGTTCAATCATACTGAGTTGCTCTTCTACTTCGCCCTCATCTGAGGCATCAGCATTGTAGCCCTCTTCGATAGCCGAGTCACCCTCCGATATTTCGGAGTATTCAGAACGTTCTGATTGTTCTTTCAAAGGTATTTCACTAATCTCAGCCTTCACCTCAAACAATTCGGCACTGCCACGCATAAGACGTCGCTCAAGGGGCCAAGAAAGATTTTTACTGCAACCTGGCAAATCATTTAATTCAAATGCCATTTCCTCTTGTTGTCGTAGCTCACGCGCCAATTGCTCGCGTTCCGCCTTTTCTCTGGTACGTTGCAACATCTTCTTAAAAAGCCTCTCCTCGGCGTGGTCCAAGTAGTGATCTCGTTCAGCCATAGCGTCATTATTATCGCCACCAGCGCCGTTATCCGTGGGCAAAATATCCCTTAGCATGGCATGTTCCTCGGCCGTTAGACTCAAATCGTTATCACCACTTTTCATGCAACGCTTGAGTTCATCATAGCTGCGCGCACACGCCACGAAATGTTCTGCATCCTGAGCTGCTTCACTCGAGACTTGAACCAGATCAAGTTTCTTGAAGAACTCAGCATCCAAGTTGCCATAAAATGTTGGCGTAGTTGCTTCTAAAGAATAAAATTTGTCCTCTGCATCTTGCTCATCAGCTGTATCACTGCTACTGCTACTCTCTGCAGTTTGCCGCTCCTCTACAAGCTTCATTTCGGCAGACTCACGTTCGTGCCTCTTAAGCGCTTCTGTAATCAAATGTTCTGCAGATTTACGCGCTGTCGGCCTATAAGGCTTCGTCCACATGCCACGTGTATTTGTCAAGCGCATTGCCTCCATAGCTTCATCGGCTGTGTCATATTCATCCTCGGTGGTTGATTGATTAGCTTCCTCCGCCTCATCATCACTGTAACTGAAACCCGGCGACGGCGGCAGTTCGCACAGCTCACCGGTATCTTTGCGCACAACCATCAAACGACCATCGACCACTTCGAGATCATCATTGTAGCGCTCCCGCTGTTCATAACAACGTGTTGCCAAACGCTGTGCATGATTTTTGCGCCTTTGCTCCAATTCAGCGACTTCGGCATTAATCTTGTCAGCCGTGTCTTGCTTTAAGTCAGCCATCGTTGAAGGCTCAAGTAGGGCCTCGGCGGATTTAACCTTTTGTTCGTCGGTCGTCGGAACTTTGCGCACACTAAATGCACGCTGACTACGCATTTTGCCATGTGTATTGAAAAATTCATCAAAATCGTTTAAACATTCACGTATCGATTTACCCTTCAGCGGATCATCTTTCTTCTCCTCGTCGATCACCACTGGTCGTTGTATGGAACCACTGTAACTGTATTCCTCATCGGATTCAATCACGCCAAACTCATAGCTTTTCGGCACATTTACATGCAAATCCAAATCATTGAGCAACTCATCCAACACTAATTTGCAAACCTCATCACTGTTTTCATCCTTCGCATTCGTCGCTTCGGCTTTTGAAGTGTTGGCATCAACCAGCGCACTGTGATAGGCTGCATTAATCTTGTAAAGCAACTCATTCTCATCCTCGAGTTTCTGTAGTAGTTGACGCAGCTCGGATTCCTCTTTAGCCAAAATGGCGCCGCGTTTCTTGTAAAGCGCAATCGCCTCACGTGCAGTCTCAGTTTCAGTTGTAATTTTGGGCAACTCTGGTGCAGCTTGTAAATCACTTTCTACAGCTAAGGCAGCACAGTCGGCTGCTGTCGATCTCAGCTTATCAATGGTCGCCAAAATGTGATCTGCCTGATCATCCGCTGCTTTGAATGTCTGCTCTATATTTTGAGCGGTTGTCCTTTCACTGTCGGTCATCATGCCTTGATGTTTCATCACCGCTTGCTTATTACTTGTTGGTATCAAATCTTGCTTGTGTGATAACTTTTCATTTTCAGTTATTGCATATACATGAGAGACGAAATCTGACATGCCGGTTTTTGCAGTGTCAGTTGCATTGGCGCCATAAGTACGCCTCATGGTCGACTCGGCTATATTTGCAGTATTGGAAATTTCTTTTACTTGAGTTTCCTGTGCTTTCTCATTTACGTTTGTCCCTTGTCGTCGTATTCTCACAGGGTTTTTCAACTCATCTTGTATTTTCTGTAGTTCCTTGCGCTTACGCTCATCTTCGATTTCTTCTTCTAGCTCCTCTAACATTTGAAAAAGTAGCTTACACTCCTTTTCGAGCTCTGCTTTCATATCGGAGTTAGTCGATGAGACCATCAGTTCCGTGGCCGTATTTATTAAAGACTTGAGCTCTGCTGTCTTGTCGCTATCCGGCAATATCACTTCATCTTCATCCAGCGTACTTGATCTCATATGCATCACAAGATTCTTAGCACGCTCAAATAATATTGGTACTTTTGGATTGTGTTCGACTTGCTTATCTTCAGGAACATTATCTGTTATCTCAGTTATGGTCAACGGTTGATAATCCTCAATCGGGTCACTAATATTGCCAAGAATGTTACTACGACGATGACTCATTAGAAGTTTTGCACAATTCTCTGCGGAAATTGTTGCTGCCTCGTCGTCTTGATGAGTTATGGATGTTGCATTGCTGTCTGTGTCTGTGGTCTCATCGTCATCCGGAATTGACTTCTCATTTAATGCTAAATTGTCCTGAAGTAGCTCAGTTAAGCCCTCATTTATGACGCTTGAAAGCTCTTGTAATTCACGCATGACCTTATTATTAGCATCGGCACTCTTACGCTCATCTTCCAATTGCTTATTTGTTTTCGGCATAAGTTCATGACTCGTTTCCATCTTAAACAGTTCAATGGGCGCCACATTCTGTGCAACCACACAGCAAACATTATCGTCCAGCTTATATTCTGTGCTCTCATTGAGTAACGTATCGATTGACTTTGTCAACTCTGGCTCATTTTCAACATTTTTATAGATATTCTCAATTAGTTGTCGCATATGCTGTTCATGCGCTTCTTCCTCCTCATTATTATTGGCCACCTGCCTAAGTGCGTAGCGTGTTCTTTCATATTCAGCCTGAAATTCAAGTTCTTCCTCCTCATCGACACTCTCTGCATCTGTTTTGGAGTCGCTTACAACGGCAACTGGTTCGGTCTTCGGCTGTGCGTCGACCGTGGTTTGCACAATCTCTGGCAACGATTCTTCTTTCATGAGCTTCGTGGCAGGTTGTTCTTCCGCCTCATTGATTACCTCAATCAAAATACGCTTTGTGGGCTTTTCATTCGATTCTGTATTGTCTGTTTCCAAGGAGATATTTTCGTATATCTTTTTCTCGTTGCTGACTTCCAAACAGTTTGGGTGTTCTGGCCTTGATTTACTTAAATCATTAAGAACTTCAACTAATTTTAAGCTCTCCTGCTGATCCTCTGCGATTTCCTTATTTATTTGGTCCTTTACAACATTTATCTGAGTTTCCAATTGTGTTAGCTGTGTCAGTACGGATTTTGGTTCCGTCTCGGTATTCATCTCTTCAATCAGAATTTTCATTGCTGTTTGAGTTTCTGTTGCAGCGTCAATAAGTTCGGGTGGCATATCCAAGTCTTCAGTAATGTACGATTCTTCTGTTTTTAGCTCAATTTGTTCTCTGACTGGCGAGCCATGCAATTCTTCTATCACAACTCTTCGTCCTTCTGGTGTTTCTTCTTCCGGCTTAATTTCTTCAATCAACACTTTAGGAGCTTTTGATGGTTCTTGCTGAGACTCTTTCTGTGATTCAGTGTTGATTAATTTCAATATACTCGCAGTATCGCCAGATGCCGCTAAATCTAGGACCTTATGTTGTTGAGCAGGATCGTTATTATTGAGTTTTTCGGGCACAGTATTTCGATTGCTCAACTGTTCTGCCTGCATGCTTGCCTTGGAATCAATTGAGCCAGTGCCATTCGAATCTGTGGTGCTCAGTGCTGAATTGGATGAGCTATTGCCCAAATCTGAGTTTGACTTCTCGGAAGATACTTCATTCCAAATATCATCGACGCCACCATCCTCCACCTCGACGCGCGTACGATTGCGCGTGGCACGGGCATCGGCTTCCGCTTCAGCCTCGGAATCGGTGGAGGTGATCAAAGGATCTTGCTGGTCGGGTGGTCGATGTTTGTTACGCAAACGAATTGTTGCTGAAATTTTGTTAACGAATGAGTAAAACATTTGTAGATTATATGAAGTACAACTTACAGTTGACGCTGTCACGTATCTTTTTGCGGTCCATGCGATTCCAGCGATTGTTTTCACGGCGCTCTTCTTCATAGCCACCGCGTTTCCTATGAGATGAATTTACAAGATGTGAGTAAGACTATAGCATCGGGAGTGGCAAGTGACTTACCAGGCTTCGGCACAAGCACGGTCACGCTCGAACACAGGACGACTGTCCAAATAGGTGAGTTCCTTCTACAGAGTAAAGGGAATTAATTTGTTTTTGGTCAAACAAATGGCATAACTTACACAAGCCAAAGTCAAAGTCTTGCGATACTGCGGTAGCTTGGACACAACCGGATTGCCTTGCAGGACGAGCACGCGCAGATTAGGCATTTGTTCAAAGACCTGTCAAGCAAATATTAAATTGTTGAAGGATTTTCTGCTCAATCACTCACCTTGACAATCAAAATATCATCGATACGATTGTTGGACAAATCCAAAACGGATAAATTTTTGCATTCGACCAACGCCTGCAGACTTTCGCTGTCCCGTAGATAGTTCGAGGCAATGTTCAGAGTGCTCAGTACGGGCAGCACATCCGAACCGATATTCTCGATCTTGCGTATGTGATTCGATGAGAGATTAAGCGTATCCAATTCCGGGCAGCTGCTCAGATTGTCGATACGTTTGATCAGATTGCTCTGCAGGAATAGACATTTGAGCTTTGACAGAGCATCCAAGCCCTCAATCTCACAGATAGCATTACATTCGAGCCAAAGGCACTTGAGCTCTGTGTACTCCTCTAGGCATTCAATGTACTGGAAACCTGCTTTAGATATATTAGCTTCATATTTGAAAAATGTCAATCAGAAGTTTACCCTGATAGTGCAAATAGAGCACGTCATTTAAGCGCGGCGTTTGGTAAAGTTTGTCACGTTTGCAAATATCGAGCAGAGCCTTTTTGGTTATACGATTTAGTCCTGTCACTTCTTTTCGCGCTGTCGGCGCTGTTAAACTGCTCGCCATTTCTCTATTTTATGAAATTTAAAAATATTTCACAAGTCTTATGTGTTTTGCTAAATTTTGTAAAACGATATGTCGGCTTTATCGTCGATTGGAAAAAATAAATTATTTGAATTATTGAACAAACAAAGGTCGCTTTGTTTGAAATTTGTTTTGCTTGGCGACGGTTGCGTGTAATCACGGTTGCTCTTTTTTCTCCCTTAATTCATCAATCAGAATCTATATTAAATTTAAATTGGATATTTTAATATTATTTACTAATTATTATTATACATTAATTTGAGCAAACAAAATTTTTAAGAACTTATTTATAATATAAAAGATTTTTAAACGAAACATTTATTTTTCTGAAAATGTGAAATTCTATAAAATCATTCATAAATGCAAACTTTCTTCATCATGCATCATGATTCGTGCGTAATATTGGCAAACTTCTGCAAAGTGCATTTATGAATTAGCCGCTGTACTTGATTACAAGGCAGCCCTAGAAGCATGTAGCTCGTTTTTGAATAGAAAGAAAACTAGGGTTGTATCATAAGTGCAAACTGCAGCACAACAAAAATTGCATCATGTTCATAAAAGCAAAATTTCGCAGCACTGCGTTTTTTTTTTTACTGCTCAAAAACGCGCAAACTTCCAGTGAAACAAAAATTGCTTATGTTAATTCATAAATGCAGCTAGCACACGCAGTATGCGCACAAGCTTGCGCAAGCTTTGCGTGTATGCAAATGTTGCAGTTTTGTACTTATGAACACGATGCATTTTTGTTGCACTGCAGCTTGAGTTTTTGAATAGTAAAAATTCTGTACCAATGACCTATGGCTTTATTCGTAGTTTTATTTTTATTTTAAATGAAATGTGCTTGTTTTGTGAAATGGTTGAAAATGGAAAATTAACAACACAATATCGGTTGAATGCGATTATAATTTGTTACGCATGAAAATATGGCAATTTGTATTTTGTTTAGTGGCCTTTGTGTCTTATTCAGATGAGAATAGCAGGCCAAAAAATTTGCAATTTTAAACAATATCAAATATTGCAAGAACTAGCTCAAAAGCTATCAGCATGCAATTTGTTCGGGAGTTGGCAAACTTCTTCATCAGCGATCTTTGCTTGACGATAAACCAATAGTCAGCACTCGCTTTTGTCGTTCGTAAGAAACTGTTAGAGAATCAATCACATGTTATCAAGCGAAAGACTGCGAGAAATGCTGCTATGATCCATCGCCAACATTGTCACATCAAAGTTTGTTTGATGATCAAACAATATTTATTACTAGGAAATTGCTAGAGAATTTTGGTATTCACTAGCGAAATATTTTCGTTATACCGCAGGCTTGCGAATTTATTGCGCAAGCTTGCAGGGAAAGTAAAATGCATGCGCATACTGCGCGTGCAAGCTGCAATTATGAATTAGTCCAAGCCCATAATCTCATTGCTACAGAACGAGTCTTTTGAGCCCATGACCTTAACGACAAACGTGATTGCTACAGAATGACGATTTGAAATCGTGCTGAAAACTCTGGCCTTTTGAAAAGGTCGACGAAACTCAGCTGGTCATCAAATGTTCGATAAACACAAATTGTCTACGAAGCCTCAAATTTCATAATTTCATAAATTCATAAATTTCATTCAAAAATCATGTCAGATATTAATTTATATGACTGGACCGAGTGACAAATATCTAAAAATAAAATAAAATATAATCTCATATGAAGTGTATTTATTTGACACCAAATGCGTACCTTAACTGCCAAAATTTTGTTTGTCGCTTTAGACATTTTTAGTCGTTGTCGAATCTGAAAAATGGACAAAAACAGCCAGAAAATTACCGATTTGGCAACACTGCAACTGCATTAGGTCTTTATCGCGATTCTAGTGAATCACTCAAGTTTATTAAAGTTTTGTAAAAATAAAGACTGTGAGACAAAGCAAACGCCATGGCCGCCACACTGAAACCCTACTTGACCGCCGTGCGCCATTCGCTGACAGCAGCGATGTGCCTGCAGGATTTCCCGTCGCAGGTGGTCGAACGGCACAACAAACCTGAAGTGGAAGTTTGCTCAAGCCAAGAATTGGTGCTCACGCCCATTGTGGTCTCGCGCAACGAACGCGAAAAGGTGCTTATCGAACCGTCAATCAACTCAGTCCGCGTGAGTATTGCGGTCAAACAGGCCGATGAGATTGAGAAAATACTGTGCCACAAATTTACGCGTTTCATGATGCGTCGCGCGGAATCGTTCTTCATTTTGCGGCGCAAGCCCATCGAGGGTTACGACATAAGTTTTCTGATCACCAACTTCCATACGGAGCAAATGTACAAGCATAAACTGGTGGACTTTGTCATCAGTTTTATGGAAGAGATTGACAAAGAGATTAGCGAAATGAAACTGGCGGTCAATGCCAGGGCGCGCACCTGCGCTGAGGAGTTTCTAAAACGGTTTTAAGACAAAGTATTTTACAGCTAATCCAAAGCTGAGCGCAATAAAGGCAATTAGTATTTTATGTTTTTTAAATAATAACAAATAAGCCAAGTGATTCTTCTTTACATTTATTTTGTTATGTGCCGTTGCCAAACCAGAGCAACAACAAAGCATTCTCATAATCAACCAGTCGCTCGCGCGACTCGGATTGTTCATCCTCATTATCGCTGCCATCTTTCGATTTGTTGGCTGTCGTTGCGTTTTCGCTAAAAAAGTGATACTGTCCGGAACATGTGGCCAATATTGGGCGCATTGGATGAAAATTAACACCATTCAGGCAATCCTTGTGTAGAGGCGTCTTTATATGCTTTCCGGTTGCCGGCGCCAATGTACCAGAACGCCATTGCCAAAGTAGAAGCTCGCCGTCGGTATCACCGCTGATCAACCATTCTTGCTGTGGACTTAAATCAAAGTAAATACGCTGATTAGTGGCCACCGCACGTTCAAAGACCGCTACTGGCTTTTCATAGTTTCGCATATCCCACTGCAACAGTTTGTTGTCCTTGCGTGCGCCACTCAGCAGGTAACGTGAATCGTCGCCGGCATAGCGAAGATGTGTTATACCACCACTATGGCCGCCAAGTGTGAGGAGTGCACCCAATTGCGGGCTGCGAAGGTCATAATGTTGTATATAACCATGCCAGTTGCCACAAGTCAGCGTCTGATCATTGTATGTGCTTGGCGCAATGCAGGCAATGGCGTGTTTAATGGGAAATGTGTCGTATATGCGACCAGGCCTGAAAAAACCGTTTAATAAAATTGTACTCGCAAAGACTTCGACGCACATCTTACCTGCTGGTATCAAAAATCTTAATTGTGCGCTTGTAACCCGCATAGATCTTTTGACCATCATTGGAGAAAGACAGTGAAATGGCTGTTTCCACTTCGTCAACGGCGTCATAGCCGCTATACGTGCAACGTAATTTGCCATCAAAGGCGTCCCACATGTGTATAGGCTCGTGCTGCCGTGTCGCCAGCCAACTAATATGCAAGATACATACTTATTAGACAATGCTTTGTACAAAAAATTATTATTATTTTAGTGGAAACATACAAACATGTTTCCGGCTGCGCGCTGTTCATGTGTGGATACCAAACGCAGTCATAGACAGTGCCACCCTCAGGTATGTGCACCGCTGATTTTAGCGGATTCACTTCACGATTTTCATCCACTGACGGCGCCTCATATAGATCCATAGGCAATTCCATTACGTGCATACCGTCCAAGTGAACGGGTACTAGTAGACAGGTGCCATCCGGTGACCAAAGACAGCCTTTCGTGTAGTGTTGCACCTCATGTGTGGAGGGCCAACATCGCCGACCAAGCTCGATGAGCCTACTTTGAAAGTAATTCCGCTCGTAATTATCGTTGTCAGTTTCGATATCCACGTTATCAGTTGATGTAACGTCCTTCTGCTTAGCAGTCGTCTTATCAGCCTGACTCTCTTCGAGTTCCATTTGCGAGTTATTAACATCAACAACTTTTTCTGTCTCATTCAGTTTTTCCATTGTTCTATCTTCCGAATTGTTCAATGTGCGTTCTGTGCCATTGTGTTGGCTGCTCTCTTGCAGTTGAGTATGACTAATATCAATTGTTGAGCAGTTCTGTTCATTCAGTGTATCATCATCGGTGACAATCGTCTCATTTTTGCTATCCTCCAAATGCAATGATGACGGCAGTGTCTCTTCATTTGTAGACAACGATTTGAGATCATTGCGTTTGCTAGACACTTGCATATGATACTTTCGAAGTAGTTCTCGCTCCTGGTCGGTCAGTGTTATGCTCAGCTTTGATGTGTTGTTCATGCTCACAACACCATCAGCTGAATGAAGTGATGAAAGCTCCATGATGGTACTTAAGCGCAGATTATCATTCAACATCGATTCATCGTTGTCACACAAGCTGTCGCCGTGTGTTGCTGCATAAATAAGTTATTAACTACATTTGTTAAGCAGTTTGAAATTAAAAGAAACTTACATTCCGCGGTTTCGTCCATCATGCCGGCAAGTTGCCGTCGGTATTATCATCAGTGTTGCCTTTTCGCGTTTTTACAGCCAACCGTTTCTCAATTCAAAATTCTGATGTGTAAACTCGATTTTTTTTAGTGCTGGCATTAACGTTGATACAAAAACCCTGTATTTTGTGTTCAAACACTTCACAATTTATCATCAGCACATTTTAATTAAATGTTGTTGTTTCATTTTCGATTTTGCTAAGAATTGGCTGCACTGTTTTTCGATTAAGTCTTAAGCACTTCGGCGTGAAACTAATTTAGTTCAGAAAGTGCCAAAGAGAGTCAGTCGCTTACTTTCGGACTGATGACTCTGTTATGATACGACAGTGCAGTATTGGCTTACCGTATGTTACGGTGTACTCTTAGCGGACATGTCTTATTCCTCTGTTTCTAGGTATGTCCCATGCTTCTTTTTCCTTGAAAGCTGACGCTTTTGCGCCAAGGGCGATACTTGTGCGCAAATTTGACTCGTTTGCGTTACTCCCTCAAATTTTTGGCGCCATTTCATGAAATCCAATTTCGAACAATTTCGAATTCGCCATTTGTGCTCACGCGTTTTAGTGAAAGTGTGAATTTTGATAAGTTAAAGTTAAATAATAGTAAAATGTTTTGTTGGTGTGCAACGCTCACGTTTTGCAACGAATGTAGCAAATCTTTTTATATGCTTTAACTGCTGGACAATTAACTATTGGCTAATGCGAAGTTAGCAAATTGAAAACCTCATGTTCGATGTTCCGTTACTTTTACGACGGGTTTTTAGCAAATGATGTTTAGAGTTACATTATTTTTAAGAAATCCTTTGCTCAGACGCTGGCATGATTTTTTGGGTAATCTAACTGTTTTAAATCATCATCGGAATCATTTGATTTAAATTTAATTTGGCATATTTATATATTTTTAACAGGCACAGCTTCAACATGGATGATTCCGATGACGCGGATATGTCATATGAAGAGGAGCATGCAGAACATGAGGATGTGTGCATATTGCCTCCACGACCACGCACCTCGCCCACGAAGAACTTTCATCAGCTGAATATACCGCGCCGCCAATTAACACAAGTACACTATCCCATACAAGAAGCACAACGCTGGTTAACACTTGTCGGCAAAGATGGTAAGCTACATCGCTATCCGCTACCCACGATTTTACCGAAAGTTGTACAGACGCGTATTGTGCCACGCAAACAATTGCCCAAGGATGTTGAGGTCGATCGTCGACGTCGCCAATATGCACGTATAAATCTTATGAAGGAATTGGAATGTGCTGGCATCACCGATTCTGTGTTGCAGCCCACAGAGGAACAGTATCATTTTCTGTCAGAGAACGCATTCGATCACATGTTCCCGTTGAGCTTTTTCGATGACAGTGATTTTAATATATATTCGCCGGAAGCTTGGTTTGAGTTAGGCATTGTCGACGGCGTTCAATATCCAATACCTGTGCGTGCATACTTACCACATGACAAGAGTCTCATACGATACAAATGGGTACTGGCCGATGTGAGCGGTTATGATAGCGAAAAGATGTTATGGACGGTTACTTCACTAGAAGATGAAGAAACCTACTATGTGCCAAACATACAGTTCATGTTTTTAGCAGAGAATCCGCACATGTTTATTAAGCGGCTAAAGTATGCTATTACCGAGCGTCACAAGGGAGAAATGCTCATGCAAATGGAATTGATTGTGGATTGCGTGTTGCTAGAGGATAAAGATACTATGTCGTTCTATACATTTAAGCCTATCGAGGCGATGATTGCCGCATCAACAGCATCACCGCAGTGCCTGAAAAAGTTACATTTGGAGGTAAATCTTGTCTTTGAGCGCTTAATGGCGCTGTATGAGTTAGAAAGATTTATAATAATGATGCCCAAAGAATTTCCACAATTCCGTAATATTGACTTGAGACAATTTCTGCCACGTGCTTTTCATTTACCCTTTGGTGAACAAGAACGCAGTGAATTAAAGGCACGTGGACTTAACATTAAAACGATGCGGTATGATGTGCTACGTGTGTCAATCTTCTATTGTGGCGGTGCCATTGAAGCCATGGAGGGCGTAGCGGCCGAGTGTCATTATATTGAAACGCTTTCGATGTTTGTATTGAGTTTTTCGAAACCACTGCCATTGTCTGACTTTCTGGCAGTTCAAGAGCAGCACAGCGATAACATTGCCCAATATCTCAAGGTGTTTTGGCCTCAGCAGATAACTACTGTGGTCACCGTTATGTTACGGGCACTGGGCAAAGGTTGGTTGGACATAAGTCTCTCGAATTGGACGGTTTACATGATGTGTAAAATTTCCCGTTTTATACTGCAAGTAAAATTTCGCATGCAAGAATCGATGCAGGTACTGCTCGAGACTTCTCTGGATAGCTTTGCACACGTTGTGTGCGATCCATGCTTGCAATTTCTTGAATTGACACCGGACTACAAATGGCGCAGCAATTACATTGACACGGAGTTTCCTTATCACAAACCTATCTTTAACTTGGTTATTGGCATCAATGAAGAACAGAAAGTCTTCTATTCGACGACACCAGAGGACTTCAGACCCGGCTTAATGGACATTTTCAAACGGGCATTAGAGAAGAGCTCCGGCGTGCGTGTTGTCGATGCGGGTATTATGCAAAATTTGCGATTTGCGCCAAATCTTTACATACTCACAGTCGAACTAATCGAGAGTAAGTACATTGATAACAATGATCTCATCGATCGTTGCTACAAAGTGGCTGTGCTGCCCTTGTATGCCTATGCCAAGCACTTTGAGCGTTGGATACCTTTCTACTTGTTGAGCGTAAACAAGTTCATGGCGGATTATGCTGCGGCGAAGAAACCCTCATCTCAGGTTAAGGCCGATATAATTGAACATAAACGTTTAAAACAGGAACTGCGCGACATACTACCGCCGCTTATAACGATCGGTCCGTTTCAAGTGAATGTGGACACGTTGAAACAGTTCCTCATTAAAAAGCACATTGAAGTAGTTCGTCGCATATTCGAGTACTATGTTGATCGCATGTATGAGACAAACGAAAACATACTCGAGCGCTGCATGGACGTTTACAATAAAATTAATGAACGACCTATTAGTATTGAGCATTTGTTCGAAATACGCGACTTTGCGCTGACTGTGCCGGACGTGGTTGAACAGCTTCGTGGTGATATACAGGTTATGTGGCTGGAGTATGATTTGTTGGACAGTTTCTTTTACAACCTGTCCGATCATCAGTTTGTCATGAAGTGGAATGCATACGCCTGGCCACATAATATAATGATGCGTCTGTCGACGTTGAAGGAAGAACAAAAGATCGACATTGAGGAGTTCATGCGTCAGCATGCCAGCGAATGTTTGGCATTTGAGGAGCATCTGGAGTCGCTCAACGATGAGGTGCAAGCATTCTCACTGATGTTCAATGCAAATAAAGCGCTGGAAACAGCCGTAGAGGTAAGTGGTTCTGTTATGATTAAAGTTGACAATTATCATTAATACGTGCTTGTTTTTTTAGGTGAAAAAAACATGGAAAGTTATCAGCGAGTTGGAGAAAATGGGCGCTACTTTACAATATCGTCAAATACTCTTTGAATTGGAGCCGTTGTCAATAGAGTTCCTTGAGAGCATTATTGGTGGTTTTATGCCTTACAGACAGCTTTGGTACGGTTGCTCCAATTTTCTTAAACTTGAAGAGGCTACACTGGGCAATCCACTCTTCCAAATTGAGTTGACGGAAGTTTGGACATATTTGATGGATATACGAAAAGAACTTGTTGAATGTCTGGAGCTCTTCAGTGAGAAACCAGAAATAATGAATGTCGCAAACATATTTATACAAAAAATTGAAGACTTTAAGCCCGTTTACAACAGCATTGTGCACTTGCGCAACGAAAATTGGATGTTTGTGCACTGGCAGGAGTTGGCACAGCGTACTGGCGCTGAAATAAAATACACTGCGAACATGAACTATCAATATTTGATTCGAAAAGGCGTATTGGACTATCTTGATGTGGTCGAAGAATTGTCGCTTAGGGCGGAAAATGAAGCGGAAGAAATACGACGACAATTGTTAGAAGAAGAGAGACGTCTGAAGGCAGAGGAAGAGGCCTTGCTATTACGTAAACAATTACGTAAATGTCGCCGGGATATTCTGTAGTTCAGGTGCTTACACACACACACACACTTGTTTGATGATTGGATGCCAAGTACCAATCAAGTTTATTTAATTTATTGTTCGAGTCTAGATGATTTCATCTATGATAAGCAATTGTTATACACAATGAAAATAAAAATAGCATGGAAAATATTGGCTACGCTAAAATAATGGATACTGTTGCTACTGCTACTGTTGTGACCAATTTTAACATCATAGAACATCACATTCATTGTCAACGGCAGCTCCACCACTTCTGTTAGCTCGAATTCTAGATCGTGAAGCTGACCGGCGACATACGCCGCATGTTTGATCACACGCTGATGTCGCATACCATTCAATGTGTAAACGCCAAAGTGAAACTCATAACTGGCGCCGAGCATAACATTGCGGCATGTGTAGGTCTGCGTCTGTTGATTGAAATCTCCGCTGATCGGTGCATATTCATAGTTCTTCAACTCCAACGGTAACCACTTATCCAGCACCGCCGTTGGCTTGCCCAATGGTGAGACAAGCAGCTTTGACACTTCCTCCAGACCTTTGAGATCGCCTGGTAGCAGGTGTAACATGATAGCAGCTTGCAGGCGTTGGCAGTAGTCGGTGTAGTTGGCAGCTAAGCGGTTCTCGTTGTGAAGTTCATCACTACTGAATCGTAAGTTGCACTCTTTTGCTACATTTACACCATAATTTATAGCATAAGTTATATCGCGACTTGTATGACACACGCCTTGTCGCTTTGAAAACAATGGCAATGTGTAATGTACGGCAGATGCGCTTACATTTGGGTTGAAATAGTCAAGTATATAAGTAGTTTCATCATAATGCGCTGCTCTTAATTGTGATATAATTAATGGCGCACCCTGTACATAGCCCAGTGGGCCCGAAATTGGCTTTTGTTGTACTTGGTTGATGTCATCAAGTTTCTCAATCGTTGTAAAGTTTTGGTAAACGTATTCCACGCTAAAGTGTTGCCATAGCTCTGGCGTGTCGTCTGCTATAGCTTCCGTATGCAAGACCACAATCACTGCTTGTATGTTTGTATAATTGTGTAGCACTTTGAACGCTACTTTGGTGGCGTATTCATAGCTCGAATCGGCACTCTCCGTCATATTGTACGAGTCTATATTACTGCATTGTAGCTTCTCGTCTGCCACAGTTTTGCGACAGACTTGTATTGAGGCTAGGTTTTGAGCGTCCTGGCTTAAATCCATGTTACTGTTGCTGGGCGCTTTAAGCACTTTGGCATTGTTGGTTAAATTTATGAGATTGTAAATACTCTCTTGTAGCTGTTCTGGTGACTCAACAAGGCAGTTGCTGTTTTCCGAAATGAGATGTCTGATGGGTGTCATGACTTGGCAGTACGGCGGCTTGAAAGAAGTGGGCAGTTCTAAGGATGTGTTTATAATAATACAATTTAGACATCAGCTTGATAGGTTACAAGTAGTTTGCATTGGCGACTTACCAAAATTTTGCACTGTCATGGTCTCCATGTTGAGGAATCGCAATGGTTCGCCATACTTGTAGTAATTCAATTCCTCATGTTCAATGTCCATCTCATCGAAATTTAAGGTCTGTGGCCATTTGTAATAATTACTGGTATCAAAATTAGGCTTGGGACACTGAAACATATTACAAAGTTTTGTTATATGCCTTTATATATAATATTTTCTTTTGTGTTTCTTACTTTCTCCTGTGGCGGTTTAATATTTGTGCGAAAGACACAAAGCCAGCCATCATTCACTTTGCACGACGGCAAGCCGTGTGTGTATTGGAAGTCCTCCAGGCGTGTTTGAAGTGCGTTTTTTAACATGACTGCATGGCAAGTAAATACTTTAGTCATTGCCTCAGTACAATCACGATCGCAACAGCAATTGATATCGCAAAAAGAGTTATGTAAGTCACATGTGCAATAATTGTATAAAGATGATTCGTCGCCATGGACCACACCTATAAGCGAAGCATTATGGAATTGGTCGTCACTGATGTTGATGGCGCTGAGAGTGGGCAGCACTGTGGTAGTGCTTGTGGTCGTGGGTTTGGCGGTGGCGCGTTTGAGCGCAGTTGGAACCTTTTTCGGTGGAAATGTCGGCAAACTACGTTGTGTTGTCGTAGTCGTAGTCGTTGTGGTAGTTGTAGTAGTAGAGGCGAGTGTTACTTCAAAACTCTGTTCCTTAGTTGTGGCTTGTGTGGTGATTTCTGTGACAATGGGGGTTTCTGTTATGGGTGCTACAGTTGTTGTGTTTGATGTGTTATTTGACGAAGTACGCGCGACGCCAATTTTAACTGTAGTGCTGGATGATACAATGATTAATAGAAGACATGCTGAGAATACTTTTTGCCTCGACATTTCTATTTAAGCGAATTCAATGCCGAACTTTCGAAAATTACGAAATATTACAAATACTTCAAAGATGACACGCCCCGAAGTGCGAGTTTGTAGCTTGTAACTGTAAAGCAGAATGAAACTTTAGCATCATGATTGAACTCATACTTAAAGTGTGTTAAAACGCACCGTTCGTGACCCGAAAATATCAAATCCGCTTTATTTAAACTAACGCCGCCGCCACCGAATGACTCCTTGACGCTTTCCCACCAAGTTTTTGGTGCGACCTTCCAGGTGTGTAACTCTAATCGATGTGCTCCCGGTGTATTTGGTATGTGCACAAAACCGTAACCGACAGGCCAACTGTTATGTAACGCGTTCACAGCGTAGACTTCAACTTGTATCTTTGGCCAGCCTTGCACTGAGGCAGAACTGAGGTGTACGTCTAATGGATGCGAAAAATCGGAGCAATTCTCAATACGATGGGACGAAACGCTGGTCTGCCCCTCCGATTCGCCCTGTACAACTTGCCAAGCGGCGCCTGTTTGTCTTTTAGTTGATTGTACTTAAGACCACTTGTCACTTACCGCTCTGCAACGACCACTTGCAGTAGAGATGAGGCTCAGCAAATTCAACAGCTCTTACTAGTGTGCCAATTACGTGCAATTCCGCCATCAATTGTACTTTTCTAGTTTATTGAGTTTACTTTTTTAATAAACTTAGTATGGTTCGCAGACGTGGTTGAATTCCATTTATTGTGAAGTCCTTTTTGGTTTTTGAAAAAATGAAATGTTTGACATTTCCGTTACTAGGGTAACACCGACAGGTGTTGCCACATTGTGGCTAAGTCGTACTGACTTGGCGCATAGGACAATGCTTAAGGGATGTGATTGGGCTTTTAGGGTTGATGAACCTAAAAATGTTATTGTACATTTTTGGAGTGAAAACGATCCCTTCAATTAATTTCTTCGCTATGTTACTAACTTCACTATATATTTACTGCGTAAAGTAAATAACAACAAAAAATTTGAATTGTAATTTACAGAAGTTTGCACAAATTTTGTTATTTATTTTAAGTTGTATATTGACGGGTTCTTCTACGAAGAATGTAATATATTATAAGGCCTCCAATAATCAGAGTCAAAATAATCCACATAAATATTGCAAACCCTAGAGTGAAGGGATTTTTCAAGTCCAAAGGTTTTCTGGTGTAACTGTGACCCAAGCCAAAACGTTTGACCGATGGCGGGGGACGTGTTGCAACGAAGTTCAGTTCCTCAGTTGTGGCCTCTGTTATGGGTAATACAGCTGTTGTACTCGATGTGTTGACTGAAAAAGTATCCGCGACATCGATTGCAACCGCTTTGCTGCATGATTCGAAGATGAAAAGAAGACATGCTGACAATACCTTTTGGCTCGACATTTCTATTCAAGCAAATTCAATGTCAACTGTCATAAATAAGGAAATATTACTAATGCTTTAAAGATGAATCCTGAAGTGAGATTTTGTAGCTTATAGCTAAAAGCTTGAATGAACTTTTACTAGTATGCCAATTACACCAACATCTGCCATGAATTGTACTTATATTATTGCTTGAGTTTATTCTCAGTTTGTTTTGTTGAAATATTTAGTTTGGTCCGAAGAATTGTCTGAATTTTTTTTAATGTGTTAGATTTAAATTTAGAAAAAATTGAATATATTGAGTTACAATTACTGACTTTTAATCGCCAGGTGTTGCCACCCTAAATGCGTGGTGAATAACTTGGCGCATAAAACAATGCTTAAGAGATGTGATTGCGCTCTTAGGAATGGAGGCAAATCTCCAGTTGATGAATCCGAAAAATGGTTTTGGAATTTTTTAGATAGATAACGATCGCAATGCCATGTTACAAACGCCATGACAAATTAACTGCGTAATGGATATGTAAAAAAAGATTCGAAGGAATTATTATTGATGGAAGCTTACAAAAATGTTTCTTTATTCTTTTTGTTTTTACAAAAGACCAATCTAAATTTTGATGGAATGATTTTTTCACGAAACTGTTCTTTTAGTCAATTTTTTTGCTCCACCACACATCTTCTTTGACTTGAGGAATATTGTAGCGAATTTTGAGTGGCGCCAATATGTGCATAATCATGTGCTTGCAATCGCTGGAGGCGTTCGGTGATTTTGGAAAGACAAGTGATTGATTGATGCGCTTGAGTAGTATGTGGACATTTGAGCCATCATAGGGAAGACGTCCGAAGACCATGGCATAGCAGACAACACCGCATGCCCAGATATCCGACATGAACGGATCGTAGGCAACACCTAGTGTGACAAAAAACTCTGCAGTTTAATATTCGTTATTAAACCGAGATAAGCAAAGGCGCAATAAACACGCTTACGCTACCTTTCAATATCTCTGGACTCGCATAGGCATAACTGCCGCAAAACGTTTTCGAGAGTATGGTTTGGTTGTCGGGCGTGCGTACATCCTTACGAGCAAAACCGAAATCGATCAGTTTCAAATTCCAGTTCTCGTCGAGCAACAAATTCTCGCACTTGATGTCGCGATGTACCACGCCTTTCGAATGTATGTACTCGATGGCGCTTATTAGCTGCTTGAACAACGTACGCGACTGACTTTCCTCGAGATACTTCTTTTCGCGTACATAGTCCAGCAATGTACCATTCTCGGCTAGCTGCATGATCAGATAAACTCTGCGAAATAATAGTTTCAATTAAAGTTGTGACCTGTTATAAGACTGGCAGACCTGTGACTTGTCTCGATGCTCTGATAGAATGTTATGAGATTCTCATGGTGTAGACCCTTGACTGCTTCAATTTCGCGTGGCAGAAATTTTTGTGTATATTCCGATGGCGCTTTTATTTTCGAGATTATCTTCACAGCGACACGTTTGCCATACTCTTCGGAGAAACCGATCTTCACCTTGGCATAGTTACCGGTGCCAATCACCTTGCCCAATATTATGCCATGTTCTTCGAGTATAGTCTTTTGTGGTTTGTTTTTGTCGGGTTTCGAATCTCGGACACCGGTACTTGTTGCCGCCTTATCCTTGTCATCAAAATTATAAATTTTCTTATCCTGACGGCGGCTATCCGTATTGTCGCTTACTAAGTCTTGCGATGATGTATCAGCTGCCGCTCCTGTTGCGTAACTTAAACTTTAGTTAAGCCAACAATGCATTGAGTTTACTCACGTATATCGTTGGTCCTACGAGAATTTGCCATTTATCAATACTGTTGTGTGCTTTTGCTTGTTTGAGCGCCAGCTTGACTTAGTGAGCTATGTTCCGAAGAGCCGTAAAATTTGAAAGTCTTGCATTGAGAATTTATTCCGACATTTTTCATAATTTTTTATAATTTCCTTTTTTTTTGTTTTGTTTTTTTTTTTTCGTATGTCTATTTGAGTGACATTTTAAGCAAAAGTCAAAAGATTTTTTTGCTGACTTAGTACAGAAATATGTCAAACATTAAATAGTCCTATGTAATAAGGTGAAACACACAACATATGCCGATTTATCACTCATATAGTAGTTTTGTTATGTTGATGACAAAGCTTTAGTCAAACATCATTTATGCATACATGATGAGCTAAACATGCGTCTCACACCCGGAAAACCACTAATCTGAGCCAATGTACAGCAACAAAACTGCATGCTAAACTAAATTATAGTTAAAAATTTAACAAATTGCTAAGCAAATTACCCAATTTGTGCTGAATTTGCGCCAATGTTGCTACTTAACTCCGACCAACGACAACGGCAACGGCAACCAAAGCTTGTGTGCGTTTTGAAGAGGGGACGAGCGAGTAACATTTGAACGTATGTTGTTGGTAATACTGCTTCTATTGATATTGTTGTTGTTGTTGTTGTTAATGCTGGACCAAAAAGAGCATTTGAATGCGCATTAAATTGCATATTTGTAAGCAGCAAATTGCAAGCGCTGGCAGTGGAGCCAACAAACACAGCAACAGCAACAACAACAACAACAGAAACAACAAAAATAATGTAACAACAAGACTTTACTTTGTTGCATTGGCATTGAATAGTCGGGTTGTCGGCTTTGATGATGCTTTAAAATTGTCGACAAGCAGACACATGGGCAACATAAAGGGCAGCATAACCAACAAGTCCAAGGGTAATCTGAGCAAGTTAGGGTTGCCATTCCTCTGTGTGTTTGTGTGCTTGTGCGTTTGCCTGCGTTGTTTGTGGGTGTGCTGTTGTTGTTGTTGTTGTTGCTGCTGACAGTGCAGACAAAAGCTAACAAATAATTTCGATTTGTCGCAACCTCAAACTCCATAAACGGACACGCCCAACTCGTTAATGTGGCTATGAGTGTGGCGGTGTATGTCAGCACTGATGACGTTGACGATATTGTTGTCGTTGTTGTTGTTGTTGTTGTTGTTGCTGTCATATGGGTTAGGTATTGTTGGCGTGCATTATGTATGTATTTCATGCATTTCTCTGCAATTTTAATGTTCAATGCAATTTCAACAAAATTTTATGAATGCATGAAGGCATTGCTATTGCAGCTGCTGTTGTTGTTGTTGTTGTTGTTGTTGTACTGGCTACTGTTGCATTTGCATTTGTTGTTGTTGATATTATTGTTGTTGGTACAAATTATGCATTGAAAGTTAATCATTTGAAAAATGATTTTATAAAGTGGCATTAAAGTATAAACGGTATTTACTTAATACTTGTATGTGTGGTTTTTTACATTTGAGTGCATCTCTCTGTGTGTGTAACTATGTGTATCCGTGTGTGTGTGTGTGTGCGTTGTGCAAAGTAAATAAACTTTATTTATTTGTGGAACCGTTCAAACCCCAACTTTAGTTTCCCTTTAATTCTGTGCGGTTTTATATGCTTTTGGGCGCTAATTTTGTTAATGACTTCATTAACACCTCACTGGCGGTGCAAACTAATATGCACGAATGCATTTGTTTAATTAATATTAAGAGTTTTAAATGTTTACACATAAAATTAGTTGCCCGAACTAACAAAGAACGATTACATGCATTTGTACTTGTAGCTAAAGTTATTTAAATGAAAAGTATCTTAAAGACGTCAAGAGATATAATAATAATATAAAAATATAATAATAAGATCCTAAAAGTTTCAGTTCGCTAACTCAGTTGATTTTTGAGATTATTAAAATAACAATTTTTTCTCAGGAACGGTTCTCTGTTGATCTCAAAATCTAATATGTCTTAGCACCCAATAAGAGCTCTTAAAAATAACAGATGCATAACTTCAGCATGTTTATACCCCTGTGGCTTTTAGCGTTATCTTTTACCTTTCATAACTCAGAGCTTTGTATAAATTTTCATTTATTTTTCGTTTGAAATTAATTAAGTTTATTTCAATTGCAAATTTATTGCCAATTGCAGACCGATTTTGATTTTCATGACAACTTGCATAAATTTAATTTCATTATCTTTCCTTTTGTTTTAGTTATTTTTTTGTTTTAAATATACTCCCTTGATCATACGCACACGCATACAAATATAACAACACAAGCCCAAGCGCCTTGAGCTGCTTTCAATTTTAAATGAAACATAAAATTTTACTTGCGCATGAAAGACATCAGCAACAAAAAAAAACAAAACAACAACTGAAGGAAAGTAAAAAATCGTAAACTCAATAAAGCAAAAAAAAAAAAACAAAAACGGAATATACATATTTATTTTAATTTAAAATTACAAACCGCTCAAATGACCTTAAGCTACTTTAAAATAATAAAATGCATGAGCAAAAACTGCCAAGTACAATAAAAGAGTCTTTTAGTCTGAGGCGCGTACCTCGAATCGGCACGGCGACGGGCAACATGAAAATCGACGGAAAAACAAAACGGAAAATCGGCACAAAAATTCCAAAAAAAAAAGAAAAATATATATATACTTATATATCTATATGCCGTGTAAAGAAAAAATGCGCGCAACCAAAAACAAAAAAAATACATAAAAATATTGTACAAAAATGGCAGAAAATGTTAAAATTTCATAAACCAAAATACAAACAACGCTGCGAAATAAAATGAGCAGATGAAATTTTATACGTAAGAAATAAAAAAAAAAACAATAAAATAAAATAAAAAATAAAAGAAATTAAAATAAAAAATGTACGTAAGCAACCTTCGGGGAGTTGTGCAGTTTCATGTTGTTCGGTTGTTTGGTTGCTTGGCAGTGTCATGTTCGTTCGCCTCGTTGGCTGAATACAGTTTTTGTTGTGTAGTGTAGTGGCCGCCAATGCGCAGTAAAAGTTTTTGCGTGTGTAACGGTAAACAACACGACCAAATATAAAAAAAGCAACAACAACAACACGCTTGCAAAAGTAGCCATTTTTTGTTGCTTCTTGACGTTTCGTTTTATTTCGTTTCGTTTCGTTCGTTCATTGCTTGAGTTATTACAATGGCGACGTTTCCTGTTTGCTCAGCTCAGCGCAGTTCAGTTCAGCTCAGTTCGGTGCTGTTCGGCTCGGTTCAGTTCAGCGTTCATGCTGAAATTTATACAACACCAACGGGCAAATAAATTCAATTAAAAATTTGTGTACAACAGCCGCAACAACACGCTAACAAATAATGCAAAGTTGTCGGTCGCTCGGTCGGTCGGTCGGTCGGTCGCTGGCTCAGTTGGTTGTGCAGGCTGTAGTTGGTGGCAAGAGTGTGAGTAGAATGATCTTTATTTGAGGTTAAGGTTGAAAGAGAGATGTGCAAGGTAATAAAAAGTAAGGAATCTTTAATTTATAATTTATTAAAGAAGAGCACATGTATAAAGTGCACTGATCGAAAAGTATTGCTTTGAGAAGAGTAACAGAAGCAGAGCAGAATATATTTTATAGTCTACTCGAATTTCGTTATTGAAGCATCATTAGAGAACGTCATTCCAATAATTTAAAAATTAAAATTTATTAATAATGGGAAACAAAAAAGACAAAGAGAACTATTTAGAATTTCAAAATAAAATCTCAGAAATATCCAACCATCTAACGTTTGATTACTAAGCTTGTTTCTATTTGCCAATGTAGGCCAACATAAATAGGCAGCAGAAAACACTCGCTCGGGATCTAAAATGTTTTGAAGAATAGATATTATAGATATAGTTAGATAGTTATATGCCAATTCTAAGTAATATGAACTCCTATATTTTCAATTATGCTAATTTCACGTCTAATATTATTGAACAACCCCGATTTCTTTTGTACGTCAGGGTCTGGAGATTCCATGCACTTCCAAGTTCTATCTGCAACTTTTCCCTTAGTCTCAATTTGGGGTTGAAAGGGCATTCTCAAGACTTGACGGATTACCGCATCCAAACTAGAACTGATTTTAGCAATCCCAAAAATCCCGAGATTTGACAAGTACAGACCGACCATTTTCAGGATCAAATAACAATCAAAATCCCGGGTTTGTATCATACAAACCCAAAGTTTCACAGAACTTATAATTATTATATTTAATTATTATAATATTGCATGTTGATATGCTCAATCCTTTCTTTTCGATTCTTTTTTGTCTTGACTGTTTGCGTCTTAAACTTTAGCGCAAACGCACGCATTAATTCCGCCATTACGTTGATTTTCACAATATCCTTGCAACATCCTGTAGCATTTCCGTCATTGTGCATTCACTCAGCTCAGCTCGACTGTGTTTTGCTGAGCTGTGCTGTTGCTCTGCTCTGTGCTGCTCCTGTTGTTGTTGTTGTTGTTATTATTGTTGTTGTTGGGCGATTCAGTGTGCTGAACATCATGCAATGTTCAACTTGGCCGCAACAATGCTGCACTTCAGTCGCATAACGCGCGCGTTTATGTTGCGCTGCATTGTGGCTTTTTGGGGAGGGGGAGACGGGGGCTGCATTGCTGCTTACTTTGGCTTTTGCGCTTGCCAATGCAATGCAATGCAGCGCCGAGCAACGATCAAAAAATGTTGTTTGTGGCATGTCAGCAGCTACTCGGCAACTCTGCCACACTGCCATTGCCATTGCCCCTGCCGCCTTGACTCAAACTCACACACACACACACACACACACATGCATGCATTCACAGTCCGTCATTGCCGATGCTGATGCTGATGTTGCTGTTGTTGATTTTACGTTGCAAGCGGAAATGCCTGCACTGCATGCGTAAGCTTCCTTTGGCGCACACACACACACACACACACACACACACACACACACACACACACACACACACACACACATGCAAATACACATGCGTTGAGCTGAGGCTCAATGGTGGCAACAAGAGTTGTGATTCCGTTGGACTTTTGTGGCATATGCAAACTGACAAAATAGCGAAGAAAGGCAAAAAAAGCAACAACAACAAATATGACAACTGCAGCAAAGTCACTGCGATGTGTCATGTTTAAGTGTGCGTGTGTGTGTGTAAGCTAAAGAAGGTGCGCTGCAAACTGAAATCATTAGCGTGCCAGCATCATTAAGTTGATATTTTCGCATTGCGTATACGCCATGTATGCACTTTTCTTTTTGTATTACATGTTTTGTGTCTCTTTTTTCTACACTTGTTTTATTTGTTCGCTTGCATGCTGATGCATCGACGCATGGGCTCATTATTTATTAAAACTCTTTAACGTTCAACGCATGTGACATGCAATCAAATATTTAATGCAACACACAAAATATGCCAACGGAAATTAATACAATTGCCAGGAGTGCCAATGTGTCTGTGTGTGCGTTTGTATTTGTGTGTGTGTGTCAGTCAGCGTTGCACAAATTTAAGTTTATCTGCGTTTGTTGCATGAAAAATGCTTTGCGGTCGTTGCTGTAAATTGTCAGTCATTTGTGTTTATGGTTAACTTTGTCGGCATAAAGTAGGAATTTCTCGCTACTTTTCGGAATAGCAAATAAACAACAAACAAACAAACAAACAATGCTCACCAACCGCTTCATGTTTATTGAGGTTTGTCTGTGCAGCTTCTTTATCTCCTTTGTCGCCTGTCTGTCTGTCTGTGTGTCTGTCTGATTGTCTCATTGGCCAACCCACCAAACATTGCTACATCCTGTCATTATACTGTCTACAGGGTCTCTCTGTCTCTCTGTCTATCTGCCTGTCTATGACTCTTAGTCAAAAAAATAAGTAGCAAGTACAAAAAAATTTTTGCTCACTATGCCGTTTTGGCTCACGCTTATCAACAGTTTTTGAATCCTTATTTGTGTTTTTCATTTTTGGTTTTTCTTTTTTGCGTTTGTCTGTTTTGGTTTTTGTCGTCGTTTGTTGTACATGGTCCGTCCTGTATTTGGGGTCCTGGCGCTGTTGTCTGTTTGTTAACCTCATGTTAAATGTTGCTTTTGACATTCGCGGTTGTTCATTGCAAGAGTCAACATTGTGGCGATGATTGCGCTCTGCTGCTGCTGCCGTCGTCGTCTAGTCTGGTTGGTGCGTTGGTTGGCTGGTCGGTTGTTTAAAGGGGCTTTGTGGACACTGCCTCATAATCAGGTTTTAATGCGCACTGTTTGGTAGCGTAATGAGACCCTAATATGTTGGTGTCGTTGGTTTGAGATTTGTACGATTTAAGTGGATGTTGTAAGTGCCTGTTTTTGAATACTCACACTTTTTTTCTTGTTTTCATTTAATATTTTGCAGATTTTGTGCGTTGTGTGTTGAAGTCTGCCAAAATGAAGTACAAAGCAACGTAATATGAAAGGTAAGTTTTGATTTCTATCATTTTCTATTATATACATAACTTAACATTGCATATTTCTTTGATTCAATGCCTTGCCAGCAAGTCACGCTCCTAAGCTGACCTCATGCCTGAAAGCGCCAACTATTATGCACTTGAAAAGGCGAAAAAAGAAAAGAAAAGATTTAAGTGCATGCCATGTCGAAAATGCATACAAATACTGCGGAAATTATTTTGACCTTAACATGTTCACACAACCGCAAAACTCTCAAGTCCTACAAATAATAATAAATGTAATGAGCAACTTTTACATATGAACATATAAGTTTTCTAGCATTTTTATAGCCTGTACCTTATGGCACAAGGGCATATTAGTTTTGTACAGGTCGAAAATGTATGTAACAACTAGAAGAAGACATCTCCGACTATACAAAGCATATTTATTCTTGATCAATATCGAAAGAGAAGTCGATTTGGTTCGGGTCATCCGTCTGTCTGTATGAACGCGTCGATCTCGGAAACTATAACATGTAAAACCAAAATTGCTTCACAGTTCGATTCTGTTATTCAATACGCAGGTCAAGTTTATTTTTTGGTTTCCCACCGGGGCTTAGTTTATGGGTGAGGGGCAAATAACAGAAGCTACTTACAAGAATGAAACTTGCTGTGTATGCAATTCGTATACAGTGTAATTAGTTTCAATCACAAAATGTGTGTGGCCACGCCCACATATAGCTAATATTGAAAAACGTTGTATCTCTGGAACATATTGATCTAGAAGCGTGAAAACTGGTAGGTATCTCATATTGTATAGAAATGAAATCTGTTTCAATTGAAAAGTAGCCGAGGCAACGCCCTCAAACTGAATTCAGAAAACTAAGGTGCAGGATATGTCGAAGTCGAGGACACTCGGCTGCATTTTCCTTCTGGCTTATATTATTTTTGAAGCCGTTTTTGTTGAACGAATGCATTCATATGCTTGAAAAGCTGCCAACATGTTGAAAAAAATACAAACAAGTGAAATATTTAAACAGCAAACAAACATTGCATGCTTGCAGGCGCACAAAACATGCCAACATGGCAGCGCGTATGCGTAATACTTTTTTTTTTTTGCGGTTGCTGCTAAAACTCATTTCATTGGCCAAATCTCTGACTGCTGTATGACGTCTAGCAGTTGTAGTAGTTGGCTTAATAACAAGACAACGAGCCCAGTGTCGGCCAACTCAGCTTTGCTTTGCCGCCAAGCGAAGACAAGCCAAGACAAGACATGAAAAACATGCAATATGCAAATAAAATCATGACGATTCAGTAGTCTTTGATTGTCGTCTCTGTTGTTCTTGTTGTTGTTGTTGTTGTCTGCCAGCATTTAAAACCAGTTGCTCCCAACCCTTCGAACTTTGTGCCAAGCGAAACTGACAGTTTTTGTGAGTTGGCCGCCGCCGCAGCGAGTTGAAGTTGCTTGAACTTGGCTTGATGCTGTCGTTGCTTGCTGTCTTGTTGGCTTTGTCTATACTTTTGCTTATTTTCTATTAATCCTTGAACTTGACAAGTAACTCGCCCGTTTCCTGCATTCTGTGCTGCTGTATAACATTGGCTTGTTTTGACTTGCCTGTCTGGACTTTGGCCAATATTATTATTTTATTATGCCAAGCCAGTTGTAGCTTAAGGAGGAGAAAGTATGGTACAGCAAAGCTAAGCAGTATTTTCAGCTTGTCTGGCCTTTCAACACGACAACACACACACACACACACACACACTGGCGTATAAAATGTTGTTGCTGCTGTGCCAACTCATGTACAAGTGTGTTTTTATTTATGTGCGTTGCTGAGATTTTGACATTTTACGTTAGAAAATATCGTGTTGAGTCGAGCGTTTCAAACTAGCAGCTTCTACACTCGCACGCCAAAACATGATTTGTTATTGTTATACTTTTATGCGTTTAGCTTAAAGTTCACAATTTTAAATGGACTCGTATTAAAGCCGCCTCATGATTGATGCCATTATTAACCTTATAATAGGGTGGTAAAAATTGCTATTCCTGCTGCAGTTGACCCTATTTTTTTTTCGTTTTTAATATCCTCTTTTTCGCCTTGCGCTATGCTGTAAATTTCTTGTTTGTTGCAGTTTTTATGGCGTTGGCTTGGTTTTTTTTTTATGCGATCAACGCTTTCGCGTTTAAATTGGCAATACTGACTGACTGACTGGCTGACTGACTGACTGATAGACTGCCTGACAGTACGGCAACTCAATGTCGTTTGTCGTATGGCAACGGCACAGGCTTCGACGAGTGACGACCGATGCCGCCATCATGAACATCAGCACGGCCGTTGCTATGGACACTCAATTGCTGTTGGATAACGAGTTTCGAATTGAAAATTAAACGGGTTTTCGGCTCAAAGGCAAAATGTGCAATGTGTGTAATGGTTTTGCGCAACTCAAGATGCTGTTTGTCGTAAAAGGAAATTGTCGGAATGAAGTGCCAAGCGTCAAATAGGCAATTTCTGTCTGTCTCTCTGTCTGGCTGTATGTCCATAGAATGAAAGAGCGTGAAACAAGAAAAGTACAAAAATTGTATATTGGATATTGCAAAAGTTGGGCAAGCGAATGCAATTAGAGAAGTATGTCAGGTGTGAAATGTTGAGTAGAAAAGTTAACTCAATCGTAGAAAAAACAACAAAAAAAGAAACAAACTTGTGTAGCAGTTGAGTGCTTTGCATAGACAGGCGAAAATACTTTGAAATGAATATCTATAAACACAAGTTAGATAGTCCCAAAGATAAGCCAAGTCGCATTAATGGCAATGACACACAAGTGCTTGCTTGTCGCTGCTCTCTCTCTCTCTCTCTCTTTCTCTCTGCCTGTCTGTCGCTCTATTTATCGTTAGCACTTCATAATCACTCACTCAATTTCAATGAAATCCGATTGAAACTTAACGCATAATTGTTTAAAAATCCCACACACACATACACACACACACATGCACGCATTAATGCAATAATCTCATCATGTCAACAAACAATCAAACGATAGACAAGCTGTCTGACTGGCAGCCAGGCTGTCAAGCCCGAAAACAATCATGCGCCCGGTTGTACTTAGCTCACAGCTCATGGCTTAAGTTTGAGTTTGTCTAATTAATTTGCATTTATAGCACTGTTGCCGTGCCTTTATGTGCTCTCGATAACCTACTCAAACTCGAAGCATATAAATCGAAGCACACACACACACACACACCTGCGCTAACGCACCATTAAGCCCGCGTGTCTTTGCCTTCAACTACACTAATGCTAAGCTTAGGCGCTTTAAGTCAACGACGAGCTGAGCTGAGTTTGTGTTTGTGTCTCTGCGATTTATGTTGACTGCAATTTTCAGCTGTGCTCAGTTGTTGTTGTTGTTGTTGTTGTTGTTGTTGCAATTTGTCTGTTAGTTACTATAACGCATATGGCAATACACGATTTGCGTCCGTCCAAGCTTTGCATTTGCATTGCACTTTAGTGATTATTATCGATTTAAAGCAGTCAAGTGTGCGAAAGCACACAATTGGTTCTTGGTTCTTAGTTCTTTGAAGGTACTTGTAGTACTTGTTACTTTTACAGCACAATCATTTGTAACTAAGTTGCCGTTTAAATGAGTTAACAGTAATGCACATGAATATCAATAACAGTTTATGGTTCAATGGCTTTTGTTTAAGTACACGGCGCATAATTTGTTTTTGTTTAATATTTGTAAACTTAAATGTTTCAAAAATATTTAATGCCTTGGCATTTGTGGCACAGTTTGAATACTTTTCTTACATTAAAGTGGTTTTGTGTACAATAATTTTTTAAGTATATTGAAAATTTACACTGCACAGTCATGTATGCATGTAGCAACACAAATCATACGCCCCATTGTACAACAGTTATGGCTAAGCACACTCAAGCCACAGACAATCAACTGAAGCAAACCAAGAACAACTTAAGCTGTACGCAAACCCACACACACACACACACAGATACAGATGCGCACAGATACTTGAACAAAAGTGAATCAATCAATCTGGAATTAACTAATTGCGTAAAGCAATATTTATGAATAATTAATGAGCTCATAATGCGGCAGCGCTGAGGGGTGGAGCGGCTGAGCAGCACTTGTGTGGCACGAAATATGAATCTGCAGCATAAGTTTTATGGCTGATGAGTTGAAAGTTGGGGCAACAATGGCAACGGCAGCAGCAGTTGGGCGTGTCGAATTGTGGGCAGGCAGCTTAAGTTGAGAGCACACACACACACACACACACATACACACACGGACACTCATACACATACATGATGCTAAGTGGCATTTAGAAGTTATCTTATAGGCATTAAGTCATGTAGCTGCGGGGCTGGGCCAGAGGGTGTATATTTCAACTTGTCTTTTTAACATTTATGCATGTGTGTGTATGAGCAGCTGTTGCTTAAAATTCGAAATCATGTGTGTGTGCGTGTGTTTGTATATGATTTGACTTTCTGTCTGTCTATCGGTCTGTCTGTCTGACTGCTGGACAGACGTATGGCACGGACAGACTGACAGACTGCCTGCCAGTTATGTATTTTTAATCAATTTAGCAAAGTATTTATCTTCATTTGCATAAATTGTGTACTTATATTGCATACTTTAAGGCGTTACTCAATGGGTGAACGCACAAATACATCTTACACACCAACACACACACACACACACACACACACAGACGAAACTATTCAAATATGTATAAAATTAATTTATTGAATTTATGATGCATACATAAAATTCATGAATACAAATGTGTAAATGAAAACCGTCTGCCTAACGTCAACGCAGGGGTGACGAGGGGTAGAAAAAAAATTGAAAATATTACTTCGACAAATTTTTACCGTTTTGGTTGGCGTTTCAACTTAAAACGGAGACCAAGTCAACGCAACGCACAATTCAACTCATTTTGCACAATAAATTCTCAGCATGTGCAAATAATTCATAAATTTTCGACTCGTTTGCATTTCATTTTCGGTGCGCCGCCAGAAAGCATTGACCGAAAAGTGCATACATATGGAAAATGTTTTGTGTGTGTGTGTGTGTGTGCCTTGTGTATTAAAAAAACGGCAACGTGGGTCAAAAAGCAACTCGGCTCAAGCTGAACTGCAACAACGAATGCAATAACAACAACAACGTGCAAATGTTGTAAGCGTTGTACATGTTTTAAATATTTGCACATTTTTAACTGAATATTAATTTACTATTTTTTTGTTTCTTCTACTGTGTGTTGTTGTTGTTTTTTTTTTTTTTGCTTTTTTGAGCTTCATTGTGCCACAACAATGCGTAAAAGGAAATCTCTTTCCTTACGTCTTTCTCGCTCTTTCTCATGCAATTCTCTCTTGGTCTTTCAATGTGTTGATAGTAGTTTTATCATGTTGCGGCTATTTGCACTTTTTGGCTTGCCACTGCCAACTGTTGTGGCATAACGCGTATGCTGCATGTGTAAATGATAAAGCATGTGTCGCGTAATAAATTGCATTTAAATATTTGCAACAAATGTGTTAAAATGTTTAATACATTGCGTTTTGACTTGTGAAGTTGTATGAATATTATATAAGAACACAAATTGAATTCATTCGCATTGCGGGGCTGGGGGGTGAACATGAATTTAAGATGATATTTCGTGTGGCTTTAAAATGGGTAGGACAAATTATTTGTTATAAAGTGTAACTACGATTCAAAACCGATTTTAACCCGATACAAAACCGGTATATAACCGATTCATGGATGATCATGAGTTTCAGAAAATATTTTGAGGGCCCTCCAAATGAGTTTCGCATAATATTTGCTATGAAATGATATTACCATTCAAAACCGATACAAAACCGATTTATACCCGATTCATAGATGAGCATGCATTTCAAATAATTTTATGTGTGGTCTTAAATGAGTTGGACATAGCTTGTGTAGCAAAACTGATACAATAATGATTGAAACCCGATTCAAACCCGATACATAACCGATTCATGGATGAGCGTGAGTTTTAGAAGATATTTTGAGGGCCTTCCAAATACATTGTGCATAATATTTGCTAAAAGATGGTATAACGATTCAAAACCGATACAAAACCGATACAAAACCGATTCACGGATGAGCATGAGTTTCAAAAGATAGGTTGAGGGGCCTCCAAATGCGCTGGGCATAGTACTTGCTATAAGATAATATTACGATTAAAAACCGATTTATAACCGATTCATAGATAAGCATGCATTTTAAATTATTTTATGAGTGTTCTTAAAATGGGTTGGACGTAGTTTGTGTTGCAAAACCGATACAATAATAATTGGCAACCGATTCGAAGCCGATTCATAACCGCTTTATAACCGTTTTCTTGTGCTACCCTTGCGCTTTTTGCCCCATTATGGCTTTCATATTAAGTTTTTCTTTTGAATATTAATCAAACTTGTTGTTGTCGCTTAGGTTTATTTTCTCGTCTTGGCTTTTCTTACCTTTTCAAGCCTCTCTGTTTGCCACTTACACATTTATCCATAAAAAATGAATAACAAACTTATGGTTTGTACACGTTAAGTCTCATCTGACGCACCGCACCGCACCCCAGCGCACCGCCCAGCCCTTTCCCACAAGGTCATACATATTCGGTTAGCATATTTTATGCAATGACAATGGCTTTGGCCTCACCAATGTTGGTAGTTTATAAATCATTTGAGATAAGCTTCTGCACAGCGTGCAACACCTGATGCCTTTTTTAAAGGAGAAGCTGCCAACCAATGTCGCAACACAGTGCCTGAACGTGATGCCAGCCTGCCTGCCTTGACTTGGCAGCAGCAACTACGGTCTTCGTTCTGTTCAAATTGCAAACATTGACTAAATGGGCAAAAATGGCAATGGCACCGAACGAAGCATAAAATGCACAAACACTGCAAAGAGTGAGTGAAAAAAAAACAACAAAAATCGAAACAATGCAAATAAAAATGTAGAAAAATGGCAACAAAAAAGAAAATGGGAAATATGAAAATGTAAATAGCATAAAATGAAAACATGCAACGGCAGCACTTTTTCTGCCTCCGCTTAGAGTCTCATGTTGCACAAAGCGGCGGCGGCAACTGCGGCATCTTTTGTGTTCGGCACACGGCGTTCAGTGTGAGTGTGTGTGTGTGTGTGTGTGTGTGTGTGTACAAGCAAGTGCAAACTGCTTAGCTTTCATGTGACAAAGTAAATTTCAATATATTGGAATTGTTATTTAAACAGAGTGGTAACGGTGACAGCACCAACGACGCCGACGACGACATCGACGCCAACGCTGAAGCTGACTTCGGCATCGCAGCGCTTTTCTTGAAACGCAAGGCTACAAGACTATGTCAGAAAAATGTCACAAGCTGACTTAAAAAAGAAAGAGTTTGGTCGCACGATGGCGCTGATGGTGATGGGCTGAGGTGATGCGGTGCGGTGCGGCAGGGCGTGCTGTAAGCCATGGCGCACTACTTACCATAAGCTCGGCGCCAGGTGTCGCTTCTGAATAGTGTCATAAATAAATTGCACTGATTTTCTAATGCGACTTTGGCTTCATTCATTTTTTGTGCCGAGCTTCACTGCAAAATACTTTGCTATTCCTACTCTCTTTACTTTGTCACACAATCTACAATGTACAGTTATGGACTTTGTTGTTGGTTATAATAAGTTGTTCGTTCTACATGTTAAATCGGTTATATGATTAATTCACTTATTAGTCAAGGTGAAAGAGTTGCTCATTACTTATTAGAACAGAAGGTGCAACAAGAAGTACACTAGTCTATTTACAACTCAGTAGACTCATTAAATGACTTACCACAAGTTTGGCCCCTCCCCTTTATTTACCCTTTTATATTAAACTTGCTATATCTTAAATACTGTTAAAGGTACGAAGCTGAAATTTTGTATGCGTGCTCAGTAAATATACCCCTTCAAAATTGTATTTTACAAAATACCCACTTCCCCTCAGTGCAGCCCCTCAAAGACCATCGAACTGATATTGAGAAAAATTTCTCATGTAGTTGGAAGATTTTTTTGATATTTTGGAGAGCTTTGTATTTGGCAATTCGTTAAGTCATTTGGTAGTTTTGCCTGGAAAGTTTTCCAGGAGTCTTGAAAAATCGGTATCCTTATGTATTTCGGGGTGTTCTGAATTTGCGGCGCTCGTACAACGAAACTATTACTTTTACGAAAAAAAAGGACTGAACATAAATTGTAGGAAATTTCCTCTAATTTAATTTAGCATACATAGGATTTTGTGGTAAGATCAACAAAAATAGAGATATGGTGAATAACGAGGTGGCAAATTCGGAAAGAGCACTCCAAAATACATAAGGATACCGATTCTTCAAAACTCCCGGAAAACTTTCCAGGCAATCCGTGTTCTTACGACCAAATGACTGGCCTAAATATCAAATATACATTTTTTTTTAGATTTCGGGCGTGGCACCGCCTTCCATATATAGAATATCTCACCCTTATTAGTTTTTGTATGCAAATGAGTTTTTCTGTTGGCTTAAAATAGCATTTTTATATGCAAAACTCATTTGGCCAACTCCTTACATAAGTACTTTATTTAAGTCTGCCTTACTGTCATAATCTCAACTACAATTGGCAAAGAGAAACCACAGCAGACAAAGTGATGGACGTACAAATAGCAGAGAGCAGAGAAAGATAATCTGTCTCTGCAACGGAAATGTTTTGAATGCATTTCAACAGTAAAACCAAAACTGTAATCAATATGCAAACAAACCATTTAAATAATTACAAAGCAATGCTACGGCAACAACAACAACAACAACAACAGCAACAACAAGCCATAAGCCAGTCAGCAGGAGCAAAGAATGGCAAGAAGGAAAAAAAAGCATTGCCACTGTTGATGTTGTTGCCAACAGACACAAGAGCTGATGAGCAGGCGTTGGCCTGGCCCCACTTTGAACACCACACACACACAGGCAGATGAGCGAGTGTGTGCGTTGGCCAATGATGAAGCAATTAATTTGCAATTAAATCGATGATACAATTGCAAATAAGCGCAAAAAAAAAAAAAACAAAAAATGCAAGAGATAAGGAAAATAAAAAACGCGTCAAAAAGAACAAAGTGCAACGGAGAAGCAGAAGTTGAGGCGAAATTAATGCAGCACACAAATGTTGCCTGTGAAAATGAAGTAGACTTGTGTGTGTGGGTGTGTGTGTGTGTGCCTGAAAGTATGCACAACTGTAAAACGATGCGCACGATGGTCTGCTGGTCAACTGCAGTCAGCAGCGGCGTCGGCAGAGTAGTCAGTGGCGTTGGCTGCGGTGTACGTATCGGTTTGCCAGCTTCAAAAACGCGCGCGATTTTCGTATGCTTCGTTGCTGTTTTTATTTTTTTTTTCCAATTTTTTTGGTTCGCGTGTTTGTTGGCGTCGATCAACTTTGGCGGTTATTCAATTAAAAATTACTTTATTTGTAATTAAATCGTTGCTATGTTTGAGCGCAACGTCGACTGCGCTGCCGTTCGCAGCTGTGCGGTTTTTTCCACACACGGCAACATGCGATTTTTGCACAAATCGACAAAATGACAACAACAACAACAAATGGCAACTAACAACATGCGAAGTGCAAGATTGCTGCATATATATTTTTTGGTTTATCATTTATCGGCTCACAATATGTGCCTAAAAAGCAATTATTCAACTATTTGTCGAGTATATAGCAAGTATTCGATCAATCAATCATATAATAGTATTTTGATGGCCATTATAACGCATGCACAGGATATAAAAGGACTGCAACGTTCGCCGATGCGCGCCATTTTCCAAAAGATGCCACGCCAACTTGAAGGAAATTTAAATTATAAGCATTCACATTTGCTTTCACTTCGGATACTTACCCTGTTGTGTAGTTATCAAGCAGGCGGGGCATAATGGAGCGCACATAGGCGCATGTGCAGATCAGTAGCAGCAAGATAAGCAACATGCTTTGCAGGTCAAAGATCGCCGTCTGCATTAAAAGTGAAGATGTTTAATAGAACATATGGTGTCACCTACTCATGCGCTAGAGAATACAATCCCACCAAATCTGATCTCTTTTGTACTTTAGGATCTTTGGACTCGATGCTTTTATCTTATTTTATTTCGATCTTTAACTTTTCCTTTAGTGTTGGGCTTAGTAGGTTTCTTGCCTTGGCTCAATCACCTGTTTGACAAGTGCCACCTCAAGGAACAACGGAATACGGAATGCAAACTATTCCGAAAATCCTGGGCTTAGTAAACTACACTTCCAGAATTTTCGGGATCATAAGCGATTCCGAATTTGTATTCTCTGCCCATGACTCTTTGAAAACGCAACTAAAACTCTTCTTATTTCATTATTTAAATTTTCCAACTCACCATTTCTCGCAACACAAAAGTAAATGTGATGATTTGAAAATTATATATTTATTTATTATGAAATAAAACTTGTCAAACTATCATCTGTTCTTGCCGTCATTCACAATAACTATTTGCATTCACAATGCATAGAGGAGTTTTCCGTAAGAGCTTTGCTTTTGAATGTTGAAACACATTTGACGCGTTTCTGTTAAACTTTTGTGAGAAACTTCTATCGCAATCTCATGGCCTGAGCGCTTTTCAAATCTAAAATATAATTTAATAAATAGCCATTGTACACAATTGCATTGCCGCCAACACAAGACACTTCAACATGCCGTCAAAAAAAGTGCCTCCTTGATGATCATCACTGCTATGGCTATAACGCCTGAAGGCAGGCAATGCGAACAGACGCTGACAAGACAAGTGCCAAACATGAACAATGGCGGTGGGTGTCGGGGCGTGGCGGGGTGTCTGAAGACGGCAACAACTTAGCAGAACATAAAAAGTGCCACAACAAAAAAACGATGAAGTCGACTACATTCAACTTAAAAAAGAAATTTGCGGTTGATGCATTTTCATAAACCAAAAAATAATAAAAAAAAGCACAACAAATGAAGACAACAACAACAAACAAAAAAGGAACAAAGCATGGAAAATAGCAGCAGCAAAAATATAATAAACTAGAAAAATGACAAAAGACATGTTAAAAGCATGCAGCAACAACAACAACAACAGCAGGAGCGACAAAAACGAGTAACCAAAAGACAAGCAGGCTATGTATGTGTTGTATGTAGGCGTATTGAGCAGTAATATGGGCGTGGCGGGCTTGAGTCTTCTACGTCTTCTTATCGGTTGGTGAGAAGCGCGCGCAACCACTCAAAGATTCACTTAAAATGACTTAAATAAGAAGAGAACAAATTTATAAAAAGAAGGAGTAGCACAGCAACAACAACAGCAACAACAACAGCAACGCCAACAATAAAGTAAAAGAAAAAGACAAGTATGAAAGCAAAGTGAAATGAAAGCAGAAAAGTGGCAGAAGTGTTAAAAAATATTTGCACAACAATGGAAACATAAAAATTTGCAACACTTGCTTGAATAGCATCAGGCGCGAGAAATTTGCACGCCGCGCACACAAAAACACTAAAAAAGAAAAGTTATGCAAGAAAAAAAAAAAAAAAGATGAATAAGAAGCGATAAAGAAGTAAAGCATTGAAGAAAAATTGTTATAAAATGTAAGTAGCTATAAAATATGAATATAATAGAGAATCATAAGCCCCAAGCGGCATAGACGACAACGTGTATAGACTATGACATACACCTACATACGTACGTGCATACATCTACAAAATGTTACAGCGCACGAGACAGAGTGAATGATAGAGAGAGAGAGAGAGAGAGAGAGAGAGAGTCATGTGATAGAGTACGACACTCATACACATAAATCAATATGGTTAGATAGTTGGTTAGATGTTATAAATTGAATGGGCGGCCATGAGCGAGTAAGGAGAATTTGTTATTGGTAAGCAGATAGAAATAAATTTTCATGAAAGTACAGTCTTGACACTTACGCGTCTATTCTGGTTACTCTATTAAAAAAATGTTAAGAGAGCTTTTAATTGTTTCGTTAAATAAATAATAAATAGGTTTCTTATTCATGCCACTTTGCATTTCAGTAGGGAAACAACAACTGTCCTGAATATTTCCCCTATTCTGGCAACTCTATTTAGCACTGTTAATAGGAACATTCTATTAAATTGTATGTTAATGCGGTTTTAAAGGAGTGTCATGCTCAGGACAGCTGTTTTAAAATTACAACACTTAGCAAGAAACCTATAAAAAACACTTCTAACATATTTTAAATAAATTTGCCAAAAAAAAGGGTCATAAGATACGCTGTTCTTATTTATATATCATTTAATAGAATTTTCCTGTAAGGAAACAAAAGTGTCTCAAATATTTTATATTTTTTGTCACAACTTTCCATGCTACATAATTTTTTTGCCATACATTTTAGTTATCGTATATTCATTAATATGTGTCCTCACTGTACTTAACATGTGCCTGTGTGTGCCGCCGATTGAATTTAATTCTTTCAAAGTGTTCGAAAATGACATGTTTTCGAAGGCACGTTTCAATTCATGCTGCTGCAAGGCAAGGCAAGTCAAGCTTAAGGGCGGTGGGCATGGCTGACAATAATGCATAAAAACCGAGAAGTTCGAACAGAAAAAACGACCAAGAGAGGTAAAAGTCGAAGTTGTGTAGTCGTCAACTAAAGTAGCATACTTTGTGCAAACTTCCGTTATAACGCACACACACACACACGCACACGCACATAAACTAATACGTGTGCATAAATATGAAAGTCGCAACAGTCGCTGACAAAAGATACCACAAGCACTCACTCAAAAACACGTCAATGCACAACGCATACAAAATACTCGATGACTGACTGGATCCGGTTACTTGGCACTTGCTTGGACTTGACGCGACGGGACGGAACGTGGCGAGGACTGGCAAAATGAGGAAGCAGTACATGAGTGCTGTATATTTTTTTGTTAGGTTATGTTCAATAGCGAGAAGCACGGTTGCTTGTGTGTCCTTGCTTTCGTTCGCTACTTTAGCGAAGAATGTCGCATGAGTTTGATGAATATTAAATAAAATTGCCAAAGGGACACTTAACGCACACAAACACACACACACACACACACACATACATATACACAGTCGTGAATGTGTAGAGCGTCAAAGAGAAAGCGAGAAAGTGTGAGGGATAATTGCAGCAAACGTATGCGTGTGTGTGCGTTTAAAGCAAATTTATTTAAGTTAAAAGTCAACACACATACACATTTGCCAGCTTGCTTGCTTACTGACTGCGCCGTAAAGTATACAATGGCATTGGTAATAAACCGCAACGCGTCAATGGCGTTGCACGTTTACCAATACCATGACAAGCCTTGCGGTGTGTCTGTGTGTATGTGTGCGTGTATATGCATTTTGATCGTTAGCCTTTAGACTTGCTCGGTCGCATGGTTGGTCTTTTAACTTCCGTTTTGTTGATGAAGAAGCAGCAGCGTCAACACAAGAAAATTATGCTGCCCATGGTCTCGCCTTGGCTTTTGTGTCCAAAGCAATGAAGTTATTGACTAAGTGAATGAGTGAGTGAATGTGCCGGTGGGTGGGTGCGTGTGTGGTTGACTTTCCTTAGCCTCGAACAATTGTTTGTTTGCTTGGCTGCTTGCTTGCTTCACTTGACCGGCCCGGCTTGCCTTGGCTTGGCTCGGCTGGCTGCCTGACTGGGTGAGTGACTGCTTGACTTGGCGTTAATGTTTGCACTGTTGCATTTGCCAGCGGGACGCCTTTCATACGTCACTCACTCAGTCAGTCAGTCACTCACTCACTTACTCATACGCTCAGTTCAGTGAGTTTGTCAGCTCAGCTCTTTATGTTTGAGGTGTTTTGTTAGCTTTGGCGTTGGCTATTTTCGTCATTGTTTGATTATCGTCTGGCGTTTGGCATGCCTTCGACTCATGTAAATAGTGTAGAGTAGTTTAAAGCAATTTTTGTATGCTTTAGATACTAAAGCAAATCGTTAAGATTAACACTTTTATGTGTTTTTTAGGTGTGAAAGGTGGTATTAACAATTTTAACATGTTACGGAAATTTATATCAAGGAAAAAAGTAAATCAAGATAAGGACATAATGATGCTCTTTATATACTTGGATTGTTTGAATTTTATATTTTTTTCGTAGTATACTTTCTGATGTTAGATCACTGCTGATGAATGCATAATTTTGCTCCTTGTATATTTCGATTATTTGAATTCTATTTTTTTCATAGCATACTTTTTGGTAATATCTCGCAACTGATGAAGACATAATTCTGCGCTTTATATGCTTTGATTGAATTTTATTTTTCGTAGCATACTTTTTGGTGTTAGCTCAGGTATTACAATATTTCATTTATCGTCTTAGCAACTAACATGAAGCTAACGCATGACTTTTTTTGACAGTAAATATGAAGATATCTTGTCACTTGAAGTATGCCATTTTTACCATTATCAAGTCTATCGTGTGTGCCTCATGTGTTGATTGAAAATGAAGCGTCATGCGTGCAGCACTCAATTTCCTTTACAAGCAAGTAGCATAATTTAATTTTGTGCCATTAAGAGGCATAATACTTATAAGCAACGCATTTGACAACCTACACAGCTGAGCTGAGCTGAACGAATGACAGAAATATTGTAATTTAAAAAGAAATATTTCCTGGAAATTGTGCACATCGGCATCGTATTCAATTTCCTTGTCGTTGTGGGCACAACTTCTACTACAAGATAAAAAGAAAAAAAAGTCAAGAAAAACAAAGTACAAGCAACACCTTCAGCCCTGCAGTGCCGCAACACGTGTGTGCCAGCCAACATTAACATACTTACAGGTGCTGTGCCTGATGTCTTACCGTCTTACCCATGCCACAAGCGTTGCTCAAGTCAGAACACACCAAATGCCATTTCCTTCGTTACTCAACGTCATTTTTGCTCATTCGAAACGTCAAAATCAAATTAACTTGCTTTCATTTCAAATATTTTTTGGTCTGTCGTGTCTGCCTGCGCAGCATTTTGTCACGCTGTGTCGCAACTTCATTGGCGGCATCATTTTCAGTCGGCCTGACTGACTGACTGACTGACGATGGTTGCTGCTTTAACATGCTTTTTTGCGTTTGTATTTTATTTATTTATTTTTTCAATTTGTATATGAAACATTCAGTTTGTTTTTTGTGACTTATTTCTTCTTTTCGTTATTTTTTTTTTCTGTTATATTCATTTCCTTTGAGTAATTCAAAACCTGCATAAAAAGGCATACAAACAGACAACAACAAAAAGTGTACACAAATGAAAAAGCAACAAAATCAGGTAAGAAAAAGTAGAAGAGCAGTCAATGGAAATGAAGCAGGAAGCTTCACCTTCAAGTGCCTGAAATGTTGACAGCCTCTTTGCTGTATCGCTGTTGCATTTGTCGTAGCATACTTTTAGGAGCATTATATTACATGGTGTTGGCATGAAGAGCATAACATGAAAATGATTTTTATTAAAATTCGTTACAATTACAATCAGACAGGCAGGAAGGCAGGCAAGTAAACAGACAGACCGACAGACATACAACGAGGCAGTCTCTTGGCTTTTAAAGCGTCACACAGACAAACGCACTCAAACAACTTCACACACTCACACGCACACACTCACAGAGCGGCTTGCATGTCACATTTCCCAAAGGCATTTCATTCGCTTCACTCGCATGCTCATATTTTGTCAGGTAATATTTGAGGCATTCAACATTGTTTGTGTAAGCAAGTATATGTGTGTGTGTGTGTGTGTGTGTGTATTATTTCTGCATAATAAGTGCAACAACTTAAGCCAAGCCATAGTAAAGTCGCTCGCTTGCGCTTGCAGGCATTTTAACAACTTGTTATTTAAATTATATTTTAATATTCTACAAGCCGGCATTGTTTGCGCTTTTGCCTGTGGCCTTGTTACATGGCGTATGCGTGATTTTTTATATACATATATGTTTGTTGAATACATTATTAAACATTTTGTCTAGACTTGTGTTTAACTTACGAATCCTTTTATAAGCGAAATAAAAAGAATATTTTATATATAAAATATTTTTATAAATTGACATTATGAAGACGTTTTGTAGCAAAGCTGAGTATAAAGAAAAATTTAATTAACACTTTGGTTGACAAGAAGAAGAAGAAGAAGTCCTTATGCTTTATGATCGTTGTTGTCTGTTGACAACAATACATTTATTACTCATATGCTCCCTTGTGGTCATTTCTTTTAAGTATTCATGCATAATTTCATCAAGAAAATGCATTTATATTTCTAACGAGCTTCATTAGCTTGACTAAAAGCATGTCGGTCGGTCGGTTGGTTGGTCACTTAAGGCTGTTGGAGGTTTGCGTTGCAATATTTTTACAATGGGTCAATATAGAGAGCACGGTAGATAGTTAAGTTGATTAATAATTGACTGTTGTGGTTGAGTAGGGCTTGAATGGCTTGATTGGCATGCAGACTGGTTTGAACGATGATTTCTATTTCATGGCTTGAATAGTCTAACTGCCAACTGAGCTTAGACGGGGTAATTGAGCAGCCTTTTGTCTAGTCTTAGCTCAGTAAGCAGTTATACTTTAGAGGCCTTAAATGTATCTTCACATATAAAAGAGTCGCTCGTAATATTCGGCATGCCAATCAAGCCCTTCAAGCCTTACTCAGCTTGTCAATTTACGAGCGTCATCAATGATTCAAGTTTATTTTTCGGTTGAAATTTTTTCTTAATGCTTAATTGTAAGCTGCCATCAAGCTAAAAGACAGCGAACAATATGCTTTCTTATGCCAAACATTTTCGTTTAAAAAATGTCTTGCTACTTAACACAAGACAAGTTAAATTCTGAACTCTTCTTTGTGTCAGTCAATAACAGCTGCCGTCATTTGCTTTGGTTGCTTGAAGGGTAAGAGGAATTTCATTACCTTGAATATTGTGTCGCACCTGTCAAGCGAACGAGTCAAACTTTCAACTCACGCTTCAATATACATAAATACAAGTTTACACATTCATGACGATGACGACAACAACAAGGACAGTAACAACAACGACAACAACAACAACAGCAACAACAACGATGAGCAGAAAAGTACATCAAATGTACATTAGTGCGGTAGTTAACTTATTCATGTACAAACAGCTTCGACTTCTGCCATACTCTTTTTATACTCTTCACGAAGTGAAAAGTATTATAGTTTTGTCACGAAGTTTGTAACAGCCAGAAGGAGGCGTGGCCGCCTATACAAAGTATATATATTCTTGATCAGGATGACAAGACGAGTTGATATAGCCATGTCCGTCTGTCCGTCTGTCCGTCTGTCCGTCTGTCTGTATGTATGCAAACTCCTCCCTCAGTTTTGAAGCTATCGACCTGAAACTTTGCACAGACCCTTGTATTTTATTACGATGACACATTGGTCGGAACCAGCGAGATCGGACCACTGGAACTGGTAGCCACCATACGAAAAGAAGAAGAAAAAAAAATTTCAATCGTTGTATGAAAAACTTTTTTGTTTTCCAAGATAGAGCGCTGAAATTATACCAGTGGTGAACAACCGTAGCCAGGCTAAATGCCTGAAAATTTCATTGAGATCGGAATACTGGAACTGGTACCTGCCATACAAAATGAAGAAGAGGAAGAGAAACAAAGTTTAAATCGTTGTATGGGAAACTTTTTTATTTCTGAAGATAAAGTGCTGAAATTTAAAAAGTAGTAAGTAAGTGTCACCAGATCAAATGCCTGCAAGTTTCATTGAGATCGGACTGCTGGAACTGGTACCTGCCATACAAAATGAAGAAGAGGAAGAGAAGCAAAGTTTAAATCGTTGTATGGGAAACTTTTTTGTTTCTGAAGTTAGGCTGCTGAAATTTCAAAAGTAGTAATTTAGTGTCACCAGATCAATTGCCTGTAAGTTTTGTTGAGATCGGACTACTGGAACTGGTACCTGCCATACAAAATGAAGAAGAGGAAGAGAAACCAAATTAAAGTCGTTGTACGGAAAACTTTTTTGTGTCTTAACTAATCGACTCTAAACTTCATACTTTCGTTGATAATGTGGCTTAAAAGCTATTTTGATATCAAAATGGGCGTGGCACCTCCCACATATGACCAAAACCAAAAGTTCCTATATATCTGGCACTCAATGAGGTATAACAACGAAAACTGATCTGTAGGCTATGTGGACAAAAAGAAATAAGATTCCAAAAATAAAATGGGTGTACCACAAAAAGTGTCGTGAAGAGTATACATCTTCGGCAAGGCCGAAGATAACGTCCTTACTGGTTTGATTTGGTTTTTTTTTTTATTTTTTGTTATTTATTTATTTTTTCAATTTGAAACACAGAAAAGGACTCGGTGACATTAAGAGACAAGCCAGGAGCGGCAAGAGCAGCTGCCATATGCAACCTAATCAACAGTTTGAGGCGGGTCGTTGGTACGTGGCTGTATTGTGTGACTTGTCGTCGTCGTAATCAAGTCAAAATGACAAAACATATGCTCAAGCTCGTACAAAATATTTAGCAAAACCAACAACATCTTGAGATGCTTGTAAGAAGTCAAGGCAAGGCTTATATGAAGTTGTTTTTCACTTAGCGTGCGTTTCTTTAACAAGAACTCATGGTTTACTACGCGCTAAAAGTTTCATCTAATTAAAAAATAAAAAGAAGTTGTTTGTTGCTGCTTTGCTTTAGATTGAAGCCAAACAAAAACCACCCGTACTTTTTCAACTTCACGAAGCAAACTCAACACTCGAAATTTGAATTAAACTACTTGAAATTCATTCACATTCTAATGTGGCGCACCTCATTCCGCACCCTTGCCCTTGCCTTTGCTCGTTGTTGCTTAGGTAAACCAGCGTAAAGTTGAAGTCACAAAGTAACGCATGTGGTTTTTTTTCCATTTTCCATTTTCCATTTTGCTTTGCTTAATTTATGTTGTAATTATTTTGTTTGGCACACAAAGTGTTTGAAATGTTTGTTTAGCGGTCGGTTTGCGCCTGTGGGTGTGAAGTTGTTCAAGTGCGTGTAAATACGACATGTAAGCAAATACGCACGCACACACACCGCACACCTAATGTCAAACATTAAAGTCAGACGACAAGTTTCTGTTTGGTTGAGATTACATACATACATACATACATGTTATATACTATATGGTATTTTGTTGTCGCTAATTAAAAGCCACTCATACGCCGTGTGTGACAGCGCAGCTTACAGCTGATAAAAGGCATATTATTTGTGCTGAAAATTTGTTATGAAAATTGTTTGAAATTTATAAGAAACAAGGCAAGGATGATTACAAAATGTTTGTCGTTAACAGGAACTAAATTAATATGAAGACTACACTTGATTAAAGTGTAAAATTTTGATTGAAGCTTAAACTGCTTTTGAAACCATAAATGTATCATGTTTAATCAAAAGTTGAATTATAAACGTAACTATTTTGTTTGTTTGTAAATTTAATAACACATAATGCACAAAAATAACATAAAATCTTATAATTTATGTGTTTGTGCACAAAACAGGCTTCCAATAATAACATATATTATCTCCTTAAACACAACAACAACAATGCCAGTAACAATATCTACATGCACATCGTTATAGAATAATGGCATTTAAACCACCACAAATCTTTACAATATGGCTGCATGCATCATGCATTTGAACGAGCAAGCATTTTGCTGCTATCGAAAACTCTTAAATAATTTCATATGTATCAATTTACAGTAGCCGAAACACACGTACACACGTATAAGCCAATACAAACACACACACACACACACACACACACACAAATATAGCACATTCAGATATTCACATACGTTACTCAATTTGCAAGTAAACAATTTGCAAACGCCATGAGCTTGATAAAAATCTATTGCATACTAATAGGCACTTCAATTCAATTCGCTCACTAACATACACATACATAAATAGCAGCACACATATGCATATATTGATGTGTGTGTATGTGTGTGTGCTACAGTGTATCGGAGAGTAAAAGTCTGCACGAGTGGTTGTGATGTTGGTGGTGTATTTTTGTGTGTGTGTGTGTGTTCATGTACATTTACAATGACCCGCATAATAAAATTTGTCTCTGGCGTTTGTCTGCCAATTTTCGTATTTATGATTGTTGAACGTGTGTGAACTAACAACAGCAACAAAAAATAATAATAATGAAAGAGCGCACAAGTGAGTGAGTGAGTGAGAGAGAAAGAGCGCTCAATACGTTTAAAATTTACACCTTTCGTTAAGTTTTACCAGGCACACACAACAACTGAACGAAAGGTGCTCACAAATTTTAATATAGCATACTTTTGTGCAGCGCGCAGGTTACTCATTTTAGACTGCCAACGTTTTTAGTACAGCAACGCTCTTTCTCTCTCTCTGTCTGTCTCTCTGTTTGCAGTTGCGTTTCTTTTTTATTTAGCACTTCTGCTGCCTGTGTTGCTTTGTTGCCTACTTTGAGGTTGCATGCAGGCAGCTTACATGTATTTGTATTGTTTTGTAGTATGATTGCATGTATGCTGAGACCTCAGCGCAAACTAGTTGCAATGCTATTTATGTGCACAGGTAAACGACGCTAATCGCTGTATTTGTGTTTGCTACTTGTGTATTTGTGCAAGGTTTTTTGTTGTAGTAGCGCAGTGTAGCCCTGAAGGGCTACTTCATATTTAGTTGTTGGTTGGTTGGTTACCTAGTTGGCTAGTTGAGTGAGTGAGTTTGCTTGTACGCGCTCTAGTGTTAATTGAACAAAATCATGACTATATATGATTTTTATATGTTTTTTTTTGTGCCTAAAAGTAGGCAATGAAACAAGTATTGCAAGTTCTCTTCATTTTTTCAGGAATGTCAAACTTTTTCAGACTCAGGGTTCCAACAACAACAAACACACACCGATTAGCAAATATCCATTACTTTAGAGTTGGAAGTGCCGTATTTCATAGTCTAACGCTAGTAAGCATGCAACAACTGGTAGCGTTATTACATGACATGTAGCACTTTAAACTGTAATGGTTTGCTTATTTGCTCATAATTTTGGTTTTGATGTTGGTACTCTAACTTTAAGCTTGTCGTGCTTCAAATGAATGCCAACATTTACAAGCCATTTATAAAAAGAAATTAAATTTTATTTTTATAAATTACATGGCATTACTCTATAGAATTGTTCGAAATAATAACAATAATAATTGTTAAAAAAACAATGTATGGTATTATACACAAATTTACACAGAGACTGAATTATTGGTTCTCCTTGTATGTTATATTGGAAACTTTGATGTTTCATATGTCAAAGAGAAGTGTTATGGAAAATTTTAACTTTTTTGGGGAAGTACACAGCCCTTTGTAGTCAGGAAATCAAAGAAATGGGTAGATTTGTTTTCCTTAGATTTAATTCTAACATTTTTGTTGCTTAATCAAACCAAAAATTAATGTTAACTGATAAAATTTTCAATCGGTTGAATGGTGTTCAGTCAGTGCTTCCCCGGAGTTTCAAAAAGATGTTTTCGAGAAAACACGTGTTAAAGTTTTAAAAATACTTACATTATCACATTAACTTCTTCTGGCTATAACTTTAAACATTACAAATTTCGTTCTCAAAATTTTAGGGTATCTTTTAAGATGTTCTTTCGATTTTTTTAACCCATGAAAGGATAGCAAAGACATTAGAGATTGAATAAACTATACACATCTGTTGTTTTAGTATTGCGAACACGTCTGTACCTGTTATAATTATATAGGTAAATATATATTTGCAGTGTCCTATTACTTTTTTTTCTTTGCATATGACATTGTTTCGAAACGCTTTTCAGACGATTTGTTATTAAAAATGCATTAACAATTTTCACTTTAATTATGCATATGGCAAATGAGTACTTTTATTTGCATGTACATGTGTGTGTGTGTGTGTGAGTATGTGTGATTATATAATATTTTTATTAAATACATTTCGTTAATGAAATATGTACTTTGCATAAAATTTTGCATTTTATAAGCTTTGAACGACAGTTGCTTATATAAAATTATATAAAAATTCTGCATAAAATGAAATTTTGATTACTGAAAACCAAAAACGGAAAAAATTTAACGAAATACATTTGCAAAGAAGCAAAGTATATCATACATATACGCATGAGTAATTAATTTAATTAATTTGTTCATAATTAATACACAAAAGTATTAAAAACAAACACAACAACAACAACACCACCAACAATCAAGTGAAAAATTCATTCATACATTGAAATAACGAATTTTCACTGTTTATAAAAATGTAATAAATTTTCGCCTTTTTTTTGTATGTCATGTACAGCATTGCAACATGCTCTGTTTCACTGTTGTTGCTGTTGTTGTTGTTGTTGTTGATTTTTTTATTTTTTTCAATAATTTTTAATTGTTTTATTTTTGTTGTTGTTTACGCTTGTTGTTGTTGCAGTAGTTGATTGTTAAATATGTCACTTTTAATATGCCCCACGCATTTTCACTTATTAAGTGCGCTTCAATGCAACTTGTCGTCATGGTTCAATGTTGCGTATGCTTGATTTTTAATCAACTTTTTGCATTATTGCTTGCGGTATTTTCTTTTTTTGTGTTTCTTTTTTCGTTTATGTAAAAAAAACAAAAATATAAAATGTGTTAATATTTTTAATGCTGATTTTTCTATAAATAAAAACAAAAAAGCAAAAAAAATAAATTTTTTAAATGATTAAATGACTGTCGTTGTTGTTGTATGTCAGTTGCATTTGCAGAGCTTTTAGCGTTGGTTTTTTTTTATGTGTTTTTTTATATAAACATTTCATTATTAATTCTGTGCAATGTGGCATATGAGCGATGTTTAACAATTTGTTGGTTTATGCAAGTTTTGTTTATATTTTTTATGCTTAATAATTATTATAATGCACTAGGTTATGCTGAGAGCCGGCAAGTGCTTTGAGCAAAGCTTAAGTATTTGACAAGTTGAGCAGTTGTTTATGTCATTGAGCGGCACATAAAAGGTTTCAAGTTGGCATTGATATGTAGAATTGTTTTTTTAGGAAATAAAATTGAAATGAAAAAACGTTGCATACTTTTAGGTGTCTGAATGAGAATTTTTGCTATTATAATTAAAACAGTTAAAACTTTTAAATGAAAATTAACAAAAAAAATTATTAAAGAAAGAAAAATTCATAAAAAAAAGTCGTCATTATAAAAAAATTGTAAGTCCGTAAGAAAGATGAAGGAAATGAAAAAAATCAAGTCAACAATAAAAGCGAAAACTTTTTCACATTAAAAGAAAACCACACAAAAATCACACTTAAGTAACCCATTTAAGAGAAGAAGACGAAGAAGCACAAGACGCAAGTAGTCAAGTATTGTATTTTTAGAAACGGAAACTTGAGGCAATACGCCTAAAATGCTGCTAATTTTTTTTTTGTATATTTTTTGTTTCTTTCTTTTCGTTTATGTGTTCACTCAGCTGCTTTTAGAGATTTTTGCCAAAAGCTGTGCCATTTTTCTGTGTCTTTCTTTGGCAAAAGCGACGGAGCGCAGCAATTGTGATGAACAAGAAGCAGAAATGCCGTGCAAGTGCTTAGAAGGCGCCATTAAAAGGCGTGAAAGCAGCTTTTGTGCCGGAAGTGCGAAGACAGAACGATGAAAAGCATAAAAAGACAGGCCGACGGACAGACGGACGGACAGCAAGACCGCCTGGCGTGCGCCCAAGTAGAAGACAAGAACATTTCTCACTTTTTTTCTGTGCTCTTTGTTTTAATACCCTTGCAAAAAAAGTATATTAACTTTGTCATGAAGCTTGCAACGTAAATAAAGTTATCTGGCGGACAAAAGGATTTCGTTGAGGCATGTCAGTCATCTAGAGTTTTGAAGATATTGGAAATATTTAACCGGAAAAGTTCTCAGTTTATATCCAGAGATTGTATATCGCGGTATTCCTTGATCGGATCACTATAGCATACAGCTCCGATAGCAATGGTCGGTCAAAAATTAGGTTTTTGCTGGAGTAAAGTTATGTTCTTGGAGTTACTAACACAAAAATTTCTTTGACGTATGTAAATGCAGATAGCGTGCGAAATTAGTGAAGATTGGGTGACTATAGCGCTTGTTTGCCATAGGAACGACGAGTCCAAAATTAGGTTTTTGCTAGAAAAAATATATTGTTCTTGAATATAAACAGACTATACTGAGAAAAACATTCACCCTTAGCAAAATTTAGCATCAAATCACACAGAAAACGATTTCGAGCGAATCGTGCACACGAAACGAAAAATTGTACGATTGAGCAAGAAAAGTATGCATTATACATTTTTGATCGAGCAGGCAACTCCAATTGCTTTGTTTTCGAACAAATCAATTTTGCTCACTTCATATGTTGAGTATGAACGAATGGTTCTTTCAAACCTGCTCACAACATGCTCAAGCAGATTTGTTTTAACACGATTTTGACCGCATGAACAAAGACTAACTAAAGAGATGAGTCAGTTTGATCATGAAATGAAAAAACGACTTATACATTCCTAACTCAGAAACTATTAGGAATAGAATCATGAAACTTTGACACAATATAAAGCTTTAATTAATGATCATTCCTGCATAATTAACGCAAAATGGCAATTTTCGAGTCATGACGATGTAGCAGTAAGCAAACGATAAATTCGTTCAATAAATTTCTCAGCACACAACTTACCAGTTCAAGAGAACAAAAGCGTGCATGCACGATTGAAGCATGATCGAACCGAACAAAAGCGAACATTTTAATCATGCAAGTTGCCTGAATGAAGCATGATCGAACCGAACAAAAGCGAACATTTTAATCATGCAAGTTGATGATCGAACCGAACAAAAGCAAACATTTCAATCATGCAAGTTGCTTCAACACTGTTCGAGCATAGTTGGTTGCTGAACAAAAACGTACAAGCGAATTATGTTCGAATTTTTTTTATTTGATTCAAACTGTATGTTCGCTTCGAGGACATGCTCATTAGATCGATCATTTTCATACAACCAAAATAAAACATCATTACGAGTTTGAACCAATGTACGAGTGTGATCGAAAATTTGTGATTCGAACATAGGGGCGTGGCACCGCCCATATAGAAACAACTTTTAACACTGACCAGATAGAAGCTTATAAATGTAAGGAAGTATGATTCTATTACTTTCTTTAAGGCAAATTAGAAAAGGGGCGTGGCTACGCGACCTTATCTTTGAAAACTTGCATGCTTCTTTTTTGAAAAACTATCACCCGGACTTACTAATAAAAATAATGGTGTTAATTCTTGCAAGAGTATACAAGTTTCGTCAAAGCCGAAAATAGCTCCCTTTCTGTTTTTTTTTTGCTTTTTGTTTCATTATAATTTTTGTTTTATAACATTTTGTGTACATTTAAAGTAAAATTACGCGCGCCTTTTGTGTGCCAAGTTTTTTTGTTGAGTGTATGAGTGCAAACTGTTGCGTTTTTCGCCACTCTTCACTTTACTTCTCTTCTCAGCGGTTACGTATACTGTTTTATTTGCTTCTTCACGCAGCTCGATATCTGCTGTGCTATTGTTGTTGGTGTTGTTGTCGTTGTTGGTGTTGTGGTTGTTGTTGTTGCCGACAATTGTTCTCGAAGTTGTTAGGCCAACACTAATGACAATTTTAATGCGCATTTCCGCCACAAACGACGACAACGGCGGAAGTTGGCAGTTAACAGTTAGCCGACGTATTTCGGGCCATATATGTATGTGTGAAAGGCAACGCAACTATTGTCAATTGACAAAGTTTTTTTTTTTTTCTCGTTTGGCACATGCTGTGTGCAAACCATCATCAAGCCGAAAACCCCAAAAAGAAAAGGGGCGAAATAACATGCCAAAACGTAAAGAACGCATTTTTCTCGCCGTGTTCTTAAACGTGGCGTTAAAAAGACAAATGACAAACGCATTTACACACTATTATGCCAACTGACATTGTCTGTTGTTTGTGTTGTTGTTGTTGTTGTTGATGTTGCTGCTGTGCGTGTGTTTTGCCATCGCAACAGGCGGCCATGACAGTCACAAATACCTACATACATGTACAAACTTGTCTACATAGATAAACACGCATGTAAATGTGTTGCTCACACACGCACGCACACACACACAGACACAGGCAGTGGGATATAGAAAACCATAGTCGGATAGTGTGGAGCGCGAGCACGTTAAAATAATGTTAAATTGCTTGTGTTTGCTTCTGTTTGCTGACGCTTACGGCTTTGTTTTTACTGTCATTGTTGCTTGTGTCGTAGTTGTTGTTGTTGTTGTTGTCACTCTATTACTCGTTGCTTGTAATTTATTTGTTGTGCTTTCTCTTCACGCTTCAAACACACACACAGAGTCACATACATATACATACATCAATGCAAAGACAAAGGCAACTTCCGCTTCCTGCTTTCATTTCTGTTGTTGTTTGCAGCTTTACATGTACCAACAAGTTTCATTTATATGCAAGCAAAATGTGCTTAAGAGTGCTTAAAAGTAATCGTTTTTCTTTTCATTTAAAAGTAATTTTTTGTTTTCTTTTGTTTTGTTTTGCATTTTAAGTTCCATTTTCATTACGCGCAAGTTGTGCTTAGTTTCGGCAGCGCCTGTGGCTATGCAACATTTTATTGCAGTTCGGTTTGCTTTTCGTTTTCTTGGCAGATTTCCGCTATTTGAGGTGGCAAGCAATTTCCTTATGTGCTTTACAACACGCACGCACATTTCGATTGATAAATGTTAGCAAATGTTGGCAAATGTTGGCAAATGTTGGCATTTAATGAAGGTTACACTTGCGCAAAGCAATGAGTTGCTGTGAAAGCACAAAAGTTGCTCACCTTTCACAATACACAAGCAACATTGAATAGTCCTTTTTTTGCCATGTGTCTGTCTGTCTGTCTGTTTCCTCTTTGTTGTTTACACGCACACACACGCATCAATTCAATGGCCTTTGTTAACTGTAACACCATTTTACGCACGCTCACTTCAAAAGCACACTCGGAATGCCATGCGTTGCGCATTTCTTTTGTCGTCAATGCTTAAGTTTACGCAGGACATGCCACGCCTCATGTTCATTGCCATTTTTGTGTGCTATTTGCTTAGTCGACTTTTATTGCATGGCACGACCAACGACCATCATGATATAAACAGTTGCCTAGCATAAAAGGATACATTTTGCTGGTCAAACAAATGCATGCGTTGTTGAGAGAGAAAAAAATGGTGGCAAGTTTTGCGTTCTTAAATCCTTTTAAATAGAAACATATAAAGGCGATCCTTTTTTTGCGCACACTTTACTCGTTATTTGTTTGTTTGCTTGTTTACTTGTTTGTTTTCAACGAGTAATTTTATTTTTGTGCTATATTTTTATTGTCGCTGCTGAAAGGACACGAAAACAGTATGTATGTGCAGAAACATATGTGTGCTTGTGTGTGCGCCAATGTGCAAGCAAATAATAAATGACACACATTTGTAGCACCTTTTGTGGCTGTAACGGGCAGCAGCAGCAGTAGCAGCACCTGTTTGTGCCTTACGTCCTTTTTTCATGCTGTTGTCTGCTATCAATGAAAGCCAACTACAACACGAATAGGCAAACCTGCCACCCTTGAAACACACTCACATAGAGGAGCACACATACCCAGCTTAAGCAAATAGAGCGACTAAAAAAAGATGAGCAAAGACAAAAAAAAAGATAGAAAGGTGGCAGAGTAGAGGAGTGTAGAGCTGAGCAGCATCTGCAGCAAACTGTTGCAGCTTCACAAAATGAAAAGGATAACGTCTCCTTTTATTTTTACTCTGCCAACGTTCTGCTCTGTATTTGAGAGTTTTTGTTTTTTTCATACATTTTGTTTGTTGAAAAATTAAATAAAATGGAAAATAGGTCAGCGAGAAAATTAAATTGCAAAAAAAAAGAAGTCACAAGGCTGTGACCGGGGTGAGGCAGGCGGCAATAGGACACGAGCTTGGCTTCGCTGTCGGATAAGATTTGCGTTGACGTTAGGATAAGCATGTGAAACTGATTGCAGTTTGATTTTAACGACAGTTTTTTTGTTGTTTTCTGTTTACTATAAACTTTGCTTTTATTTTACTTAAATTTTCTATGTAATATTGAATGTTGTCTGCTTTTAGTTGAATATGCCTGCAAGTAAAACGAGGACTAACTTGTAAGCTGTTTAACATATTATTAGCTTACAAGCAACCACACACACACATACACACACATGTCTTAATGAAATTCACTCTATTTTAATCATCATTATCATGCCAAACTAAACTAAACTAAACTAAGCAGTTTGATTATCAAACATAACTTGCAATTTGTTATGCCAACAATCTTAATGATGGTTAACTGAATGCCAACTTCATTGATTATTTGCCGGTTGTTATTTCATACATAAGCGTGTACTTGTGTGCAGTTAATCGACATTACTCATACGCCCGACTGCACTTAATTTGAAAATTGCATATTTGTCTTGCTAAATAATATATTAATTAAAATTTGAGTTGTAAGAAATATTTTCGGGCAACTAAACGTAGCACACTACTAACTGCCAATCTATTGCATACTCATACTCCTTATGCAGCATAGCCTAAGGCGTATAATGTTTTGATATCAATGCTGTCTTTATGAATTTCTGTGTCTGTCCTGTTTGTTTTGAAGAATATAACATGCAAATGTTTCATGTTCTACTTAAATATACGACAGAAAAGACAAAATTAGAAATTTATGTTGCATACTTTTTGGCTTGGTTGTGCAAACTTTCAAGTTGTTATTATTTATTGAATTTGTATTAAATTTTAATAAAATTTTACATTTTTGTTAGCTTTCTGCAGTTAATTGGGCTAAGCTAATTAATATGGTTTTTTTTTAATAATACTAAATAACTAAATTTATAAAACAAATCTTTGCATACTAAAAAAATAAGTTTTTTTCCTGTTAAAAAAAAATAACAAAAATTACTTTGGCATAAATAAATTAAATAGTTTTTTAGCTTGGCTTAAATAATAATTAATTTTTAATGCCAAATTAATTGCGAACAAAGCACGCCAACGTGGCGTATGCTTAATATTTAAATAATACAAAACTGAAAATCAATAAAAATATGTTTGTATTACTAAACAAGAAGAAAAACCGAAAAAAATATATTATTAACTATTGTCCGTGATACAATGAACACACACACATACTTATCTTACATGTATTTGCATTCATGCAAGAGTGAAAAAGTGACTTAAAATATAGTTTAATTTAAATTAATATTTATTTATGCAAACCCATACGACAATTAGGGCAATTAAATATTTATTTTTATTATGTTGTTGTGTTTTTTTTCTCTTTTTTTGTAAAATGGCGTCGCCAATTGTTATTGTTGTATTGCATTGTTTTGCTTCTGGTACATTTATTTTCGATAATAGAAAAATTATTTCATTTGAACAATGGCAACGCTTTGTCAGTTACATGCTAACTGACTGGAAAAACAATAACATAGAACTACAAAAACAAAAAAAACGTAAACGAAAAACATTTACTGAGTCAGATATTAATTAGTTTTAATAGAAAGCATTTACTTCCACCGGTTGCACTTTCCTTTTTTTCAGTGCTGTGCTTGTAGGTGTGAAACCCTTCCCCTAGGCTGAAATTACACAAAAACCACTTCAAACATGCGTGCAGTGTACTTGAAGCCGCAAAATTATTATTGTTGCCGCCACCACTGCCGTCATGGTAAACTGAAACCGCCATAAAAGTGTTGTTGTTGTTTTTTTTTAATGTTGTTCATTGTGTATTAATTATATGCGTATATTTTGTAATGTTGCCACACACACACACACACACACACACATACATAGACTTGTCTAGTTTCTCACACAAATGAGATTAAATTACATAAATGCCAAAGCCTAACGTTTGAATTGAAAATTAATTGAAATATCAATTGCATACATTTGGGCGCCGTACGCATGCAATGTGCATAAGTATAAATGTAAATGTATTAAGCCCTTAAATGCTTTCGACAGTCGTCAAATTATATTGAGAGGCTGTTAGTGCGATTATAGCTGTCAAAAGTAGTTATTATATGAATGAATGAAATGAATAATGGCAATAGGAGCACACTTTGGTGCGCAGACTGCGGGTGAAGTGAGTAAGGTAAGTCTGAGGCTTTCAGAACTTATCTAAAATATGTGAAAAAATGTGGAAGATTCTTTGGTTGTTTTTACTTTTTAATCAAGGGTGTAAGTCATAACCATTAGCTCCTCTAAACGGAGCTTTGAGACGAAACAATCTCTCAAAAAAGAATCTGTTACCAGCAAACGAACCTAGAGTAATATCATACTTATTTTTGATTGTTCGTTAGATCGAGCCAATTTTTCAGGAAACTAGCCGCCGCATATAGACAGTTTAAAGTCAAAATTAAAAAAAAAAATATTTGATTTGGACATTTAAAATATTTTTTCTTATAACAGAATATTTAGGCTATCTTTAAAAAGCCTTGTCTCTGTTGGTTTACCGCAGTGTGTTAAAAAACTCATAGTAAAACCTTACAAAATCAATAAAAATCATATTGTCGAGTATACTCGTTTGTTCAAATATATTAAAATACTCCTATATGCGCCGTACTCGTTCCAAATAGAAAAACGATGTCTGTGGTTTGATTCTTGAGAAGATGGCTCGATTGATGACAAAGTTTTTTGAAGAACTATGTGCATCAAGCATAAAGATACCGCTTGATCAGATGAACGGGTTCGTCAAGGTTTGAAGAAACTAAGTATTGCTCAGGCCAACAGGCCTGAATGTTTGACCTGACCTCTACATATGTCATATGCAGCTCTTAACAGCAACTTTTACAACTCATATTATGTTTTCCATTCACGTCGCTTGCATTTCGATTAAATGTTTAAACATTTCCGTAAATGTGGCTTCACTTCCGTGAAAATTTAATTAAAACTGACATTTTTCGCAGTAAAAAAAGGAAAGGGCGCACAAAAAAGCAAAAATATTACATTTATTTCATTTTTTGTTTGAAATAAATGACAAAAATATGTAAAAATATTGTTGCTTTTTTTGTCATGCGCATACAAGTTGCATGTGTAAATTGTTGTTGCAAATATACATGGCAGACACACAGAGAAACAGACAAACGGATATATGTTGTATATTCAACAACAAGGATGAGAACAAATGGGAGTTGTAGCAACAAAAACAACAACAACAACAACGACATTGTTAATAATACTTTCATTTAATTAAGAGCGCGATCTGCGACGAATGATTGGTCAGAAACATTCATTCAAACAAACAGAAGCAACAGCAGCAACAGAAGGCGACAACTGTATGAATTGCATTAATATATATTTTATTTGATTTTACCATTCAGTTTTTTTATTTTTTTAATTTTTTCTGCTTGTCAAAGTATTAAATGTATGTAAGTTGACAATACTCTTGATGCGTTCGTTTTTTTTGACACTGTGTCATATTTAATTAAATCAATTTGCTGAATACATGCAAGTGTTGAGTTATGAAAGGACTTTTATTATGTCTGTTGTAGGAAAATCGGAAAGAGTAAAAGAAAACGTGCGCTGATAGAAGACTGACAACAAACTCGAAATTTTAAGCAATTTGATGAGATAGAATATTGACTTGTTTGTGTTTGAGTCGAAAGTACTTGAGTGTTTGAAAGACACCAAACTGTCGCACATTGTGCTTAAAACAACAGTCTTGCCTGACAAACGTTGGGATGTCACAATTACGAAACTATGCAACGGCGGGAATCAGAGCATCAATGTGGACTTTTGTATAATTTGTAGCGAAGAAATTCAACATGACCGACCGATCCAACGACCGTCCGCCCACTGTCAGCCAATCGTAGCTTTTGTAAATTGAGACTCAAGCAGCCAAGCAATTCCCCGTGCGCCACTTAAAAGTGCAACTGAACAAGGACAAAAAACAAAAAAAAAGAAAGAAAGAATAAAAGTTGCTTATCGTTGCAGGCAAACGAGAGCGGCCTCAATGTTGTGTTGGTTGGCGGCAGCAAGGCTTGAGCAGAGCAGCAGAGTCGTAGGATTTCCGCTGGACATCCTTAAGCTTGAAAGTTTTTCTCTGATGTTACTTTGCCGTTGTTGTTCTTGTTGTTGATGCTGCTTGTCGGTGTATCTCTGTGTGTGTGTATGTTTGGGTGTGTGTATGTTGTCGTGTATTTCCGGCTTGCTTACAACGCCATATTGGCTGACTGCCTTTGCTGTTGGCCATCTTCCGTTTCGTCGTATTACTCATGCCACACTTTATAACGTCTTTAAAGAAAGTTTTTATTTTTAGTTCTCATCCTTCTATTTTCATTTTTGCTATCTCTCTGTTGCGCATATTTTACTGCATTTTCTGCATTCCTTTTTCGTAAGCGCATTTTATAAGCACTCTAAGCATAGTCCTGTGCATCCTTGACAAAAATTGTTGCCTCCGCTTTCGCCACTCGAGTATACTCGACCACTTCGCTACGTCTTGCTAAAGCTTTTTCTGCTATTTGGGTATTAAGTTGAGGCTCTAATTTGCGTTTAGTATTAATTAAAAAAAATTATATCAATATTTTTTCGTCTTGCTGTAATATTTCCTTTTTTATATTTATTTTTTATTTATGGCTCGCTCTACTCAAGCATCACTGCTCAGCCGCTCAGCTGTGCAAGCACTTTTGCTTGCCACTTTTACGCGGCGTAAAAAGTTTTTAATTGAAAGTTTTAAGCCGTAATTGAAGTTTGCTACTTTTTCGTTTGTTGCTACTAATTCCAGTTACCACCTCATCTCGATTTTTTTCCCAGCCTCTTTGCATGTACTTTTGGCTTGCTTGCATAATGTTTTTTTATCGTTGTACGCTACCGTAGTCACCTGTTTTTATTTTTCTCTGTTGTTACATGCGAACTATTGAAGTGATGAGCAAATTTGTTTTACCTGCTATAATTATAATTTTCTGTTTCTGTATTTTTTTTGTTTTTGTCATTTTATGGAATACTTTTAAGCTTTTTGTTTAATTTAGTGTATGCACTTTAGCAGTGTTGCACTTTTTAAGCAGCTTTGGTAATTGCATGCTTTTTAATATTCGTTAAAATATATTTTGTAGCGTTGCTTCCTTTTAGTAGTAAGCTACATTTATGGAAGGCAGTGGTGTCGTATGCTCATTTTTTTTAATTAAAAAAATTCATTGTATTTACTACGCAAGAATCTAGTATTTACCTTAAAGAATGCTGTACTATTTACAATACTAAAGACTTTATTTTTTTATCCTTCAAGCAAAACGCATTCTTTTGAAATTCTTCAGTTTTTCTTTACATTGTGCTGCACAAAAGTATGCTTCACTTTTTATATAGGCAATCTTTCTCTGTTACTCGCAATTCCATTAAGTACGTTGACCTTCGTTACATAGACGTTCGCCATATGGCAACATCTTGGTTTCATCTTATTTTTACGACAACTGCGCCAGACTGCAAGTTGCAAAGCCTTTTTTCTTTTCTCTTTTTTTGGTAACTGCATTTTTAATGAATTCCAAAAGGTGAATGTAACCTGATGGTGATGGAATAGTAAGCAGAAAGTAACTTGAAAATCTAGAAAAGTAGCATTAAAACAGCTTCTAAAATTGAAAGGCGCAACTTTGACTGTCTGTAACTTTGGCGCTTGCTTGCCTCGAAGCCAGTCTTTTACTTTGCCACAGTCGGTGTACAAAGAAACGTCTTAATTGAATAAAACTTTTCGTTTTTTGTTTTGGTTTTCCTCTTGGGCGTATATTTTTTGTAACACTGTTGAGTTGAATTAACTTAACTCGTTGCACAACTTTAAAAACTGAAAGTAAAGGTGTTTTAATACTTAAAGCATATTTTCAAGCAGCTTGCTTTAATGTCAATCTTAATTTCTTCTTTCAATTGGTCATTAATATTGTATATTCCGCTCAAAACTTTGACAATAAACAATATTCATGGCGGCATGTCGCATATTTTTCAAATCTTTCGCTGCCTAAATGTATGCAATTAAATAAACAAATTGTAAATACTTTGACTCATTAATGGCATATTTTAGCTATCAGTTTCGTTTAAGCCAATTTATACAAGTAAATTGAATTTGAAAGCAGTTAGCCACAAAACTAAAATGAACACTTAAGCTTTCCGCTGATATTTTTGCAATATTAATTTCATATTTATGTGTTGCTACCTGAACTTTTCCCTAGTCAGCAGCAGCAACAACAACAAAAACAGCAACAACAAAAGTTTTAAAACAATAAAAAAAACACAGGTCTGCCACAATGGCGTCGAAGCTCATTTTACAAATTAAATTCCCAACACAGCTAAAGCTGCTTTGGCATTTGGTTCCACTTCACAGCTAACCATGCTGTGTCCCCCATACCCACCATCAAACAAAAACGACAATAACGAAAACAACTTAGCAACTCGAAATCAAATCAAAATACACTCGAACGGAAATGAAGTTAATTTTTGAATATTTTCAACTCGTGCGTCAATTTTCATTTTGCGCATTTCACTTGTTTTTGTTGTTTTTTAAGCGTTTATTGTTGTTTTGCGCTGTCATTGTTTCAGTAGTCGACGTCGACGTTGACGCTGACGTTGGGTTTTAATGTTTTTAAGGTAAATAAATAATTAATAATAATTTTGTTGAATGGCATTTCAAAAAAGTGGAAATTGAAAAATGAAATAACGTGCATAAATGAAATAAATTGAAATGTGCGGGAGAGCGCAGAGCGTGGCAAATGTCTAGTATACTTTTTGGTAAAATGTATGAAAAACTGACAGATCAGGTTTATACTTGAATAAGTATATGGCGCACAAAATAAAAATTCATTGAATTTGCGTAAGCCAAAAAAATATTCTATCTTGTTGCTTACTTTTGTGCATGAGCTTCTAACAAAATATTTTAAAATTATTCATAAAAATATTATAAAATATTATGTTACACAATACGCATGCAATTTAATATAAAATATTGTGTTGCATAATTTTAGGCGTATTTTTTTGCGCTTACTCAACAACACAATAACTACAAATTTCAACACGTGCAAATTATTTATGAAATATTTTGATTTTTTATTTAATCAAATATGCTTTTATGTTGTTTCATTTTGAATCTCAAATAATAAATAAAACGAAAAAGACGATACTAAAAATCACTGACTTTACAGAAAAATCCACACTGCAGGCTTTGGTGTGTGTGTGGGTTTGATGATAGTCGGCGTAAAAAAGTTCGACATAGCATTGAATGAGCCACAAACCGGAATCAAAATAAAAGCTTATAAAGACTTATTAGGCTGACATATGTGGCCATAAATGGCAAAATCCAATATTTCGACCACGAAACAACGCGCGCATAGCATCAAAGGTATATGTGTGTAGTATATTGCGCTCTCTGCTCCATACATACAGGCATACTTTTAGGCTAACGTTTGCTTTTGTCGTTCTTTAGTTGGGAGGCGACGACGTGAGGGTTGTTCGTGCTGATTTCAGCATACAGCTGCACAAATCTGTAACCAATATTGATGAACATGCAAAATAAATAATAAAAAAGAAAAGACCGGCAAGGAAAATAAGATATTATAAAATGTAAGCAAACAAATAATAAAAACGTATTTGTATGTCTTACTGCGTCTGTCCCAGTGTGGGCTTGTGTGTGTGATGCTTCAATATATTAGCATTTCTTTTCGAAAGACTGTAATAAAAATGTGCTACCGTGTATCTTTTGGAATTTATGACTATAAGTTTATACTAAAAATTTTACTGAATGATTGACTTTGTTTCAAATTGTCCCTTGGAATTTAATTCAAAGTAATTAAGGCCCAAAAGTATTAGTTATGAAAAAACAGAACGTCTAACCCAGTAGTCTAAGCTTTTCGTTTCCAAATATGCCTTGCATTCAATAGACTTTTGCCTGGCACTCGTCACATTTCATAAGTATATTTATTTAAGTTTTTTGTTTGATAAAACGAATAAATACAGTCATGAGAAAATCAACTTTACCAAAAAAATCATCTAAGATACAACCAAAAGAAGTGAACCTAACGTTAACGACGAATTCCGAAAAAGCGCCAAAAAAATGTCCACAAAAAAACAAAGCCGATAAAAGAACTGTAAAGGAACAGCAGCTAATGTCCAAGTTCAAGAACATTGACTTCACCAAACAAGGTTCAACTGGTTCGTTTACAACGCAAATTCTGGAATTTCCAAATGCAAATATAAGGCGTACGGCTATGGGTAAGCGTGATGAATGTGGCGAACTTGTAGTGTCCAAAGCAAAGGGCTATGATTTGGACAGCACGAGCAACTCACATTTCCGTGATGCTGTGCAGACCATTAAGCTACGCAAGCATCCGTGCACTACTTTTTCATCGGATACCTCGGAAAGTAAACAAACGGACTCGGAACGTTGGAATACGACGAGGGCACCCAATTCACAGGAGATGATTGACTCGCATCACAAGCATTCCGGTCGGCGTCTGAACTTACTGCCCGAGGGTGAATGGAAGGCACCATGTCCGGCCAGTTTGGATATTGGTTCGCAGCCGTCGCACATCGGTGCTTGTCCGCCAAATTACAGAAAGCTTGCCAAGATGACAAAAGCACATCAGAAATTCTTTCTCACACAAGATCCGCGACGTACACATTGTCTGGTTAATCCGGCTATGCTGCGGCGTAAAGAGCAAACGCAAAAAAAAGAGTACGAGAAGGCGACAAAAATGATAAGACATGCTGAGAACATTTGCGCTGGTTCGGATACAGAAGTATCGGAATCGTACATCTGCCAGGTTGTCGATTTGGAAAATCCGCTGGGTCTAGACTTTCAGGGCATGGACTACAAGAACACTTACGAACAAGATGAGCAAGAGATGCAGAATCAGACAACTTATTGGCGGCTTAAACGTTTTATGGAACGAAAGCGTGTAAAGAAAGAGACCAAGGATAATGTAGAAGCCGAGCTACAGGCGGAGCGCTTGGCCATACCGGCAATGTTTGCGACAACAATTAAGGATACTCCACCGGTACTGACTCCAGTGGTTGAGACACCGCGTCTAGTCAAATTGTATCGCGCACATAGCAAGCCGTACAACAAGGAGCGCATTGACGACGAAAAAGAGCGTCGGGTAGCACGCTACAAAGATATTTACTTGCGTAACAAGGAGCGTGAAAAACAACGTGAAGTGGAACGTAAGGAGAAGGAGGCTGCCGAGGCTGAGATCAAGGCACGCACGGTTGCCGAGAATGACTTTCGTGAAGTGGTCAATCAAATTGATGCGGCAATTGACCGCAGTTTCCACAAGGTCGAAGAAGTCAAGCAGGTAAAAGTCAAGCGTCGCATATTTCCAAAAACGCTCCGGCAGACGGAGCACTTCAAAAAGAAACTTAATCTCGATAATTGTGAGAGACGTGATGCGGCGCGCATTAAAGAGAAATTCTTTTTGGAAAGAACGGGTAAAGAAAAGAATTATCCTGAAGCGCGCTTGGACATAAATTGTGAAGGCTCGATTGGTGGGGAGCAGAAGAGTTCTAGCGAAGCATCAAGCGATGATGAGGACAAGCTGCAGGTGGGCAAAGTCGGTGAGTATTTTAAGTTACGTGGCTTTCACTTTAAACACGGCGAAGGGTTGCGTGGCAAATTTCATCGCCATCAAATTATGCAAGGAAAGCGCACTATTAAGAGCTGTCTGACGCGTGAGCAGTGGCTGAGTGAGCTTGCGCCGCGCAAGGAGGTTGTCAAATTGGACGTTGAAACGGGCATAGTAAGATTGCGACATCCCGACGATCCAAATCTGGTGCTATTTCCGCCAAAAGTGCTGTATAAACATCGACTAACGCCGATGAAGAGCGCTGTGCGTGAATATATCGAAAAGCGACTTGGTTTACATTATCATCGCACGCTACGCAAAAATCTGAAGATCTCAAAGCCGCATTTGAAATATGCGGTACGCAAATTTAATCTGATACGTTTCGTCTTTCCGGATATTACAAAATTTGATCAAGGCGAAGGTGTTGCTGAAGATATAATAAAAGATGGCACAACGCTTGACTACATAAACCAAAAACAGCGACGACAAGCCGAAAAGGAACGTCTTAAGAAAGCGAAACGTATGAAGCTGTTAGGTTTGCCCTGTCTGGTGACAAAAAAGACACGCATTGAAGATCCTTGCCAGGATACTGATGAAACTGAATCAGACTTAGATTGGGTGCCAGAACCCGAGAACGACTACTTGAGCAAGGAAGATGTTGAAGAGGAGGAGCAGGATGATGTACGCGTTGCTGGCGGTAAAACGGAGTTTCGAACAAAGTTGCGGGGCGCCATGGTAGAGCCAAAGAGAAAGAGAGTTGCTTATGAACGAACTACCGGTGGCAGTGATGTTGTATCGCAAAGAATGCGTTATGGTAGTTATGAACGAACCGTAAGCCGCCAGAATATGCCCTCAGTACAGATGTCAAGCCAGACTTACACTAACTATGCACGAGTGGAAGGCGGCGAAGATAAAGTACCGATTAAAATGCGTGGCAATATGCCAGCGCCGGTATATCGTGAGAGAACACTCACGTTACATCCAAGGCGAAGGCGTGACTATGAAAACGAGCGCATACCATCGCAAGTTTTCCATGAAGCTGTTGTTACTAAACAAGTGCCAATCATTGAGAAGCTGTTGGAGGATCGTGTCGACTATGCAAATGTACGTCGTCAAAAGCGGCCATATACTGACTTCTTGGACGGACGTCATCATCACGATCACTGGTGCCCGACGGAAACGAAAAACGTGCATGTGCACTATAAAGCAAACTTGGTGGAGCCGCAAATAACAGAAACAAAGAATGCTGCAGTTGATAAAGCCCCAATGCAAAATTTTGTAATGGCCAATCCACCTTGTAAACAAAACGTTGATAAAGATCTGTCGCGACCTGATTATGATTTCCAAAAGATGATCACAGAACATCTGGATGCGACTCGTATAGATGTAAAGGCTGCCGAAAGTGAAAAAAAGAAAGATGTTTGTGTGCCCTTTGATGTTGTGTTCCATAGCCGTGATCCAGAGGAATTAGCCAATCTTGACTATCCTGGACATCAAGAGTATGTAGAATTTTTGCGTGCCGCAAAAGAATTGCTCTATGAGGCGAAGGTTGAAGAGGGTGAAGAACGTCTTTTTGTGGATAAAGAAAAGTTAGTAAACGAACTGGAAGAAGACTTAAAGAGCATTGAAGGTTGCCTTACTTCACTGAGCAGCTCTGAGTGCACAAATCTGAGTAATGACAGTGGCAGCTTCTTAGTGATCGAAGGGCACACTAAGCTGCCGCTGGAATATATACGCAAACCGCTTGTGCCATTTCATGAACTGGAGCGTTCGCGTTTTCGTGCTCAAGTGATCGATGTAGATGCAGAGGATCGCAATCCCTTTCGTATGATGCCTTATTCGGGTCAACTGAAGGCGCAACAAGAACTTATTGCCGCTAAGGATAGTTTTTTTACGTTCAATTCTCGTCTGCGAAATGGTCTACGTTTACGGCTAGAAGTGCCGGTGCCGGACGTGCGCAAAACGCTAATCGGACGAGGCAACCATAAATATTACGGCGCTGTCATCACTGACATAGATGAGAACTACATCGATGAGTTGAAGACACGTTCCACGGTTAAAACTTTCAACTTTAAAACAGGCATAATTCTAATAAAAGATGCAATGCGACTTAAGTTTGAATCGTTATTGATACAAGGTCAGATTGTACGAACAAAGATCTATGATCGCCTGAACGAGCAGCATTGGGAAAACATGAAACAGACAAAGGCGCTGTATGAAAAATTATTTGCCAAGTGGGAGAAGATTGAGTATGAGGGCGCCATGTCAGTCGTCTATCAGGTGAAGCAATACTATGAAACGACAGATGCGCTAAAACGCGAATACCGTGAACTTGAACGTGAGCTAATGATGTTGAACATGGACATTGTTTTCATCGAAGGTCACTGGATACGCTGCATAATGTTGCAGAACTTTCATTACCTGCTAGGCGATCATGAATGGCGCACCGAACACGATTGGATACACAAAGTACCGAAGATAAAAAAGCGGGGTTCCGAAGAAGCTGTTTCTGAAGAAGCGTGCGAGGAGGAAGACAGCGAGGAGGTCGAGTATGAGTTGGAGAGCTATGATCAATCAATTGCGAAGCGTGGTATTGTAAACATAAGAGAACGTGACAAGGATGATGCATGGGCAATACGCGCCTTCTACTATGAAGTCTACATGAAGAACATGCATCCAATATTGCAAGTCTTTCCTGATGCCGAAAGCTTTCTGCAGGGCATTGAGAATCTTAAGAATAAAACTTTTGTATTGCTGCTTGAAATGCATTTTACACTGGCCATACACACGGAGCTGCAAGGGCGTCTTGAGACCTTCAAGGATTGGTGCGCCAAGGATCTCAAAGAGAAAGAAGAATATGTGGCGCGTAAATCGGAGAAGAAAATTTTTATGGAGGCACGTGCCAAAGAAATGGAAGAACGCACACTTGCCTTTCTCGACAAGCCCATTGAAGAGACCTTCAACGATGCCAATTACAACCGACAACGCGCAGTGATTGCGGAAGTGTGGCGGCGTGTGGTGCCGGCGAATGTGCGCGGCTCTGGCGATGTGTTACCCAAATCAACCGATATGGTGGCTATGATCAGTGATACAGTTTTGGAGATACTCAGTAAGTTAAGGCACACATTAATATTTGGTTAACGTTCTGATAATTTTTTTTTATTCCAGCTAAGTTTGAGTTTATGGACATTGAGAAAGTTCGCGAGACCGAAGTACGCCTGCGTAAGCGTCGACGTTATTTGGAAAAGCTGTCGGCGCAGGCATACCAGGTCGAAAAACGTATCGAAATGGAGATGAAGAAGGTACGCCATAATCTAGAACCGCCTTATAAGGCACCGAAGCGCACGGAAAAGCTGAAACGCCTTTCCATTAAGAAAATTGAAAAGAGAGTGGTCGTACAGGAGAAACTTGTCACAGAAAATACCAAGCACTATTTACGCGCCTTTCATCAGGAAGATGAGAATGTCGAACATGTTGAGGAGGATGAATTGATGATGGTCGCAGATACCATGCAGGAACAGATAGTGCCATTCTATTTCGATCATTTCCTTAAGCTGAACGGCTATACGCCAAACTATAATTTCAAGACCCAAATCGAGATACGTGATGGTCCTGAAATCAATCGTTTTCGTGTGCGTGAAGTCGTACCAGATGTGGTGGAGAAAATTGCGCACTGGGAGCACACAAAGCGCAAGATCATGGAGGACAATATACAGCGCAATCCTAAAATGTACGAGAATGTCAATTAATTATCGCAAAAACAGTTGTATTAAGTTTCGGCACTCATATGTTTTTGAGTAGCATGACTCAAATTAAACTAACAAATTATTAGTTCAAGCAAAGATGTCTTCATAACGCTTTAATTTGGCACACTTTTACCTTTGCCATAATTTAAAAGTACGCCATTTTGCCACCTGTGCACTCACTCTGTACGTACATATCTTAGACACATTAAGCACAACTGCTGGCCAGCTCAGGCTCAGCTTCAGCTTTGCGGTACTCGCACTTTTATCCTATTCAGTTCAGATTGCACATACTTCGTACACTTACTTTTATGTTGGAAACTTTCTCAACTTTTGTGTTATATTTGCACATAAATCACAAGTTTTTGAAATAATTTTCTTTAGATTTACTTTTGCAGATGCATCTTTCGGCAGCTTTCTGAAGTTTGCTTTGGAAAATAGTTTAGTTTTCTGCTTAGTTCTTTTTTTTTCCTTTTTTCAGTTTTTGCAAATTTTTTGTTTTGACTTGGAAAGCATTTTATAGTAGCATATGCATCTCATACATATGTATATGCAGTTTAAAGAAGTTAAATATAACACTCAACCTGAAATAATTATTTTGATCGCTATTTTTGAAATACTGAAAAATAAATGAATTCTTGCTTAATCTGTCTCCTTAAAAACCTTGGGAGTCTCAAGTCCAGATAGTATTGAAAAATAACCATAGACTATTAGAAAATAACAACGATTAATTATCGATGTGCAAAATATTAGAAACCATCGTAACATCGATTAACGATTGACGTTTGTGGTAAGAACATCATCATTACACAACAACAATTTCCGCGATCGAAGTTGTTGCTGCTGCTGTTAAAATCAGCCGTTCTTCTCACAATACTCTTTGCATAAGTCATTGGTAAAAGAAAATTGACCTTCACTGCCCTTCGTTTAAGGCTAAGTCAAACTCAATTACCCACACAAAATTGAAAGCTGCACTCTGCAAAGACAATTGCTTTTGATCTAGCACGCTCTCTCAGAGCTCAGTAGGAAAAAGTTATACATATTATTGCTTGAGAGAGCCGACAATGCAAGTAACATCTGCGAGAGTTTGCTGCTACACTCAGTTGCAAATTGTTGTTGTTACTCGATCACACCTGCTTCCTGATCTCTTCTTGCAGTTTCATTTGTTCTTGGCTTTCATATGGAATTGCACATAACGCAATTTATATTGTTTTTGTTTCTGAGCAATTGACAAAAAAATTGAGTAAACGTATAAAATTTTTGACACGTGTTCAATTGTTCGATCATTTCAACAGCTCTTTTGGTAATATGCCGACGTGTTTGCTGCAAAGGCAAAGTTTTTTATCAATCGTTGACGGTTACTCATATATGTATGTAATTCAGTTATATAAATTGTAATTGTAATGAAAGAAATATATTTTTGATTCGAAATTAAATCAAAAAGTTAAGAAAGTAAGTTGAAAGTGATTCAAAAATTACGAAAAGTGTCGGCGTGTAAAGTTTGTGAATAAAAAGTGATAGTAATAAGTCAACTGCCGTTATTTCAAATATGCATATGTATGTATGCATTGCGTAGTCTTCTTGTTTATTTCTGGTCGCTTATTAATATGTAAATGCGTAGTTTCAATTCAAAGGCAACGCAAAAAAAAAGTTATCCGTTTTTTTTATTACTTGATGCATTGCAATGTTTGTTCTTTTTATTTTTGTTTTTTTTTTTCCCATAATTGCTACAAAATGTGTATAAGAAAATGCAGTTAGCTTTCTGTGAATGAAAAGTGTGAATATAGAAAATAAAGTGTCTTTAGCTCAAAGGTAATTGTGCGGGATTACATGATAATTCTCAACATTGCTGTGAGTGTTCGGCTTTTTCCGCATCGGTTTGGTTCGGTTTCGCGTTCGGTCGTGTTCGGTCCTGCCTACGATTCCTTCCCACGTCAGACTGGTAACAAGCATGGGTAAATAACAGGTAAATGCTTTAAAATAATTGCTTGTTTTTCATCAATTTTAATTTTATTTATTTTTAATGGTATAACATTTTTTTTTTTTGCCTCATTAGTTTTTTATTTTGAAAAATTACTTGGATTTTCACTTAGCACTTGTTCGTTTTTCTACTTTGACATGTTACATTCGACTTTGCCTTTGTTGTACAACACTTGTTGTTCGGCTTTCCTACTTTTTGTTGGGCTTGTTGTTGTTTTTGTTATTGCATCGTCACATTTCCATTAGCAACTAATGAAGCATTAAAAAGTTACAAAATAATAAAAGAACTGAAAAGCAAAAAAAAAGAAAAAATTAAAGAACATATCTGCACAAGAATGAAGGCAAGCTCATAGAAAATTCGAAAGTAAGAGAGAGAGCGAGCGAGTGAAATAAACGTAGCAAATATTTATAAGGCACAATTTCTCTGCTGCTTTTTTTGTTAAAATGAAATGAAAAAAAAGAAATTGTGAAAAAAATAAGTAAGAAAGAAAGCGAAGCGTGTACAAATAGCAAAAAGCAAATATAAAAGCATCACGAATTAAATACCTTTTAGCAATTAATCTGCTTAGCTAATGGACAATTTCAATGTAGACGTCGAATGTCGAATACGGCCCAATCGTGCTTGCCTGCCTGCCATTCAACTTTCCTGCCCTCCTGCGCTCCTGCGCTCCTGCCTGCCCGCCTTCGTTTCGCTCTGTCGACAGCTCGTCGCTTGACTCGCTGCTGTCTGTTACGCTGTCGATTTATTTAGCCAGTCATTCACTTAGAGCTTCGACCCAATCTCCTACTCCAGCTCCTGTTTAACCAAAGCAACGTTGCTGAGTCCTCGGCTTTTGCTATTCTATATGCCAATGATAGCCGAGTGCGCGTTGGTGGTGAGAAAAAAAAAAACAAACAAAATAAATAAAGGAAAATGCAAAAAAAAAATAAAGCCTCGGCATGCTCGATTCGTTGGTTTGATCGGCGGCACACTTGTGTGTGTTTGCGCTCTGTGCGCACTTCTTTTTCGATACGAATTCATTGAATTTGCTTCTTTTTTGCTTTAGAAATTTAATTTATTATGTGAAATGTGTGCGAGGCTTTTAATTGATTGAAGTGTGCGCTTTTGGATTTGATTTTGAATGCTGTTTTCAAGTTCTGCGCTCTCCGCTTCGCACCAGTTGCTTACATCACTTTTGAGTAGTTACTTGTAATGCTTTGGTTAAAGTTTTTACTTTGAAGTTTGCAAAATGTAGCAAAAATGAAAAAGTCATTTAAAGCCATAACTTCTTTATGTCTCCTCGGGCCCAAAAAAGCAGCAATTTGCTAAGGTAATCACTTAAAGTTTCGTCGAAAATGTCATCTTCAACCAAACTGTCAAATAAATGTAAGCAGGAAGAAGAACACTTAAAATAATTAACCTGACATAATCAAACCACAGAAAACAAACAAACAAGGCAGCAAAAAACAAAAACCACCCAGTTTCGAAATGAGCAAAACCCATGTCCTTAGCAATAAACGAAATGAATATGTCAAAGTTCATAAGCATTGAATTAAAATATGTAAAATGTTATTTTATTAAAATGCTTTGGCAGTCCACTACAAATGACATTTACAGTTGCCATTAAAATGTATGGGCGTACATTCGCCTAAAGAAGTAAGAGAGAGTGGGTGAGTGTGAGAGATAAACAACTTCTTTTTTTCGGTTTCTTTTTTTCAATAAAATATTTGCAACATTTTTTCTTGACGTCTGTCCATTTCATATCGCTTATAGCATATATACATACATATTTGTATTATTTATATGCTTTTTTAACGCTGAGTTTTGCTCCTGCTGCTGCTGCTGCTGTTGCCATTTTCATTTGTACATCATACATATGGTATATGAAATATGAATATACTGTGTGTGCGTGCGTGGGTTTGAATGTTACTGAAATCGCTATAAAGATAAATCATATACATATATATGCATGTCTGTATATACACGTAATACAAACGGTAGCCACGTCATAAACAATAATATTTGATTGAAATGAGTCTCAGGCGCCGTCGTCCTGTCGTCCTGTCGTTCTGACCAAGTTTCATTTTACGTTGCCGGTCGTCGCACATTCAAGTACCAAGTCAAAGTACAACAACACGGTGTTGGGGCATCTGTTCTGGACGCATTTCACTTTATGTATATATGTACTTTGCTTTATTGTTTTCTTATCGGTGTTGTAGTGTTGTTGTAAGTTGCTTGTAACGTTTGCAAACGCAAACGCAAATTATAAATAAATAAGTAAATGAAAAAGCCATTTTCTATATGAAAAAACAAACAAACAAACAAACAAACAAACGAACAAAGAAACAAATAAAAAAATGTATGAGAATGAGGGAAATAAAACGTTAAACGGACAGCTTGTATCAAAATGTCGACGTAAGTTAACTGAAGCATTGACATAAGTGAAATTAATATTTTTCTTTTTGTTCTTGTTCTTGTTTTTGTTTTTATTACTTGAAGTAGTTTTTCATTGCTGCTGCTGTCGTGTGCAATGATTTCAGCTCTTATGTCATACTCTCGACTCTTTTCATTCATTTGGTTTGCTGAATTCTGTCAGGATATGTGAAAAACCAATTACCGCATTGTGGTTGACTTTGGCTACAAAGGTTAAGTGGGCGGGGTGGTTACTTATGCAAGAGGGAGAGAACGTGAGAGTGGGAGTGGCAGAAAGAGCAGAAACAAATGAAAGGAATACGCCATAGCCACGTAACCACATCAAAGTTGCTGCATGGCTTGCGTTTGTTTGAAGACATTTTTGAGTACATGCTGTCGAACAGATGACACGTTGCCTTGAGTCATAATAAAATGTTTGTTTTTAGTAGCTTATACAATGATTTTGATCTGCTTAAAATAAAGAGTTATTTTAAGTGATTTTAGTTTTATGAAAAGCACATCAGATAATAACATGTTGAAAAACTACTCATTTCTAATTTCTAATTTATTTATTGTTTATTTTGGAACTAAAAACTATTAAAAGAAAAATAGGAAATACCATTTTCACTTATAAAATTTGTTTTAAAGTTAATATTTTCAAATATATATTAAAAACATTTTCATTTATTTTATTTGTAAGTTCAGCAAAATGTTTCAAAGATCTTCTTATTTTGTTTGTATATAATTTCACTATAAAAGAAACGTATTTCGTTTTTTTGTTACAAAGCAACTTTTATTACATTAACAAAATGATTTTATTCGTTCAACTTAAAATCAAACTTGTAGCAAAACATTCGAAAACATTTTCGTAAATCAAAAGTTCTTGAATCAATTATTTTGAATAATTGAAAACTACAATTAAAAGTTTTGTCAATTCGAGCGAAATAAGAGACAAAAACACACATCTACATATAACTAACACACGCACACACACACACACACACACACACACACACTGATGCACATATGCGCGCACACATGAACAAAAACGAACAATGTTGCCTGTCGTCAGTTGGTAAGAAAACTTTCTGACACATGAAGATGGAAAGCGTGCATATCAGTCGAAAATGAAAATTGACAGACAGTAAAAGTTTATACCTTGATTGAAGTCGGCATAAAAGTAGCGCACGGCTGGCGAACTTGACTGCCAAACAAAACGAAGCGCCCAGTCAAAGCCATTTGCCCTTATCAGAGGCCAAGCATGGCTAAAACCGCAAAAAGCAAAAAGCAAAAAAAAGAGCGAATGAAACGTTAAAAATCTCAGATGAAATTTGATTGACTGACTGACTGATTGTGTGACGCATTGTGTGACTATCTGGCTCACTATCTGGCTGACTGACTGACTGCATGCATGAATAAATGAGTGGGGCGAAGTGTTGTTCAACGTGGGGGCACATGCATGAAAATTGCGTCCCCACAAGCTTTTATCGTTGTTGTTGTTGTTGGTGTTGATGTTCTGTCGTTGATGCTCATGAAAATTGACAATCAAATTGCAAATAGCTTTATCTTGTATTTTATTTATTTATATCATTTGGTACACTTCCGGTCCAAAGGGAAAGACCGAGGGACCGAGGGAGCCGGTGTCGGCGGGCCACCACAATGACTGAAATAGTTGTGTAATAGTTGTGTGGCAAGTGTGAGTGAGACTGGTGGCAGATTGTGTTTGTGTGTGTCTGTGTATCCGCCATTTTGTGTGAATGTTTTGTACATGTACGTGTGTGTGTTCGTACATCATACATCATGTTGTCCTTTTTGGCCTGTTATCCTTGGCTTATGTTTTCAATTAAATTTCCATACAATTTTCATGACATGATGAACTACCTTTTGCGTTGCTAGTAAGCCATAAACGTGCCTGAGCCTGACTGGTCATGTGTATGGTGTATGGCGCATGTGTGTGAGTGTGGATGTGTTTATATGATTGTTTGTCAGTCAATTTATTTAATAACAAATGCACACACACACACACACACACATACACACACAGACAAATACATTTGTACAATGAATGAAACAATGGCGCCAACAATGCGAAAACATCTCGAAGGATATGAATAAATCAAGCATCAAATAATATTTTATTTCATTTGCACTCACCAACAAAAAAAACAGAAAACATACAAAAAGAAAAGTGTATTAAATAAATAAATAGGAATACAGATTCGTAAAGTACCACAAATGGTTGCCATGCATTTAACGTGTTCCTGACAGTTTTGAATAGTTTGTCTTGTGATTGATTTGCTACAACGACAACTGAAAGTATGCAACGAAAAATTCAACCACAAGAAGTGTGTCACAACATATCAACAATGAAGTTATTTCTATTAGAAAATTCCTTTGTTTTTACACGAAGGACTTTTAGATTTAATATATTTTTTTTTATTTCATTCGAACAATTAAACTTTTCACCAAAACTAAATTGTTTGAACAAACTTTTCGCATATAATTTCCAGTCCATTTAAAAAAGCCAATAATCTTGCACCCCCTAACAATAAAATTTTATGCAGCGCAATCATAAACTACTTCAAATATGATTTTATTTTATTTTTTTTTTTTTGTAACAAGCCCAACTTCAACAACTGCATGGCAAGTCATCAACTTGGAGCGCGTGAGTATCTAATTAAAAAGTGCTCATTAGTTTGAAACTCTTGTGAACTCGTTTTCACAATAAAATGCTAAAATGAATGAGCTTAACTCAACTCAGCTGAGTTGCAACTCTGCCTGCGCCACCGGCCCCGACATTGCGCGTGTGCTAATTTCATAAACCAAATAAAGTTTGAATTAATTTGGCCAGCATAGAAATTATTATTATTATGGTGGGTGGTGTTGTTGCTAGCGATGCGAATGGCCGGCCAGTGTGAGAAAGCATTGGGCGAAAAAAGGAAATAAATAAATATAAAGAGAGCTAAAAAACAAAATGAATAATCAAGGATAGCCGAGTATGAGCTGAAGTAGGAAACCAATTAAATGCGCGATTATGCGACTGAGCACTTTCCAAAAAAAAAAAAAAAAAAACTAAAAAAAGGAAAACAAAAATTATGAAGCCAAGTAAAAATTGTGTGGCGCTTAGTGTCAATGAATTGTTGGCATGTTCGTTCGTTGGCCTGGCCTGGCCGGGTGTCAGTTAATTGGCTGTGTAATTATAGCAAAGCACTCGTCATAGAAGCAGCTTCAAGTACTCTGCAAGGCTTTTGTCTCTAATGCGCGTTTTTTTTTTCGTTTCTGCTGTTGGATACTTTTTGGCGTGGTGCGTTAATTTGCGGCACTCAAAATTTGACGCGTCATTTCACAGCCTTCGCAGGTGCTCAACGCCGCTTCTACTTTTTTTCTACTATTAATGCAAAAAGAAATATTAAAGTAATTAAAAGTTTGTCTTACGTTGTTGGCCGCCATGATACGCTTAGTATTTTACTACCAAAAGTATGCTATTGAAAAAAAAAAACAAGAGAAGAAAAAAGCAATTTTATGGTGTATAATCTAACTTGCGCAGCGTAATGATTTGAATGTTTAAGGAAGTGAAATTTATGTAGAAATAATACTAATTGATTTGAGCATAGCAACTAAAAGTATGCTTCAAATTACAATTTAGCTGTTTTTCAACGTAGCAATTTTTACTGCTCTTTGTGTGTGTGTGTGTGTGTTTGTGTGTGTGTGTGCTCGGATTAGACATTCGAGACGCATACATTATAATTTTTATGAACGCATGTAAGTCTAGTGCAAATAATTGATTTCATTACGGTCCACTGGGTATAACATACATTTGTACTGTTTTGGTTTTTTGTTTTTTTTTTCTTTTTTTGTTTAATTATTTATTTTTTCAGCACTTATGTAATAATATTTCTGCCTAATTACATTGCCACGCAGCACTAAAACTTTTATGAACCACAACAATTTATCATAAAATTCTACCTTAATTAATTAGTGCACATTAGTGTAGTCAGTAACTTCAGTTGCAGACCAAAACTAGCAAATATTTTCAATTAAATTAATTCACACATGGCAAAACTGTGTGAATCTACAAACGACAGCAACAACAACAATAATAAAAGCAAAGAGTTGTTATTGTAAAAAAACATAAATACAAAAAAATAACAGCCATACAGACATGGCTGCCCCGACAGAGCTAATTTTGTGAAGTGCATTGCACATGAAATATGCAAAATGTCAGTTTATGACAAAACCAACAAAAAACAACTTAAAAAAGCATACAGTGTACTGAAAAGTTATACAATAATTGCATAAAAAATAAAACAAAAGTGCGCTGTATAAATATTTTTACTTTTAGTGTATTTTTCACGCGTTCGAATTGACATTAAAATAATAAACATTGAAAAACGCAAATTGTTTCAGCATGCGGGCAACAGTTTTCGCTTGGCAATCAAAAATACAATAATAAACGATGTGCTAAACTAAAGTTGAAAATTAAATAAATGCATCAAAGTGCCATAGACAATTAATAGACCCGCAGGTGGTTTCACTCAAATGGCGCTGGAAAAACTTATGCGTGCAAATATTTTGCCAGACGCGCTATTTCCGATTTGAATTCGTATTTTTTTCAACATTTTTCGGTTGGTCATTGTCTGTGCCAGTGTACAAAAGAAGCATAAAGAACGCTTGCATACATTTCGGCGCATATGCAAACGTTTGCGCTTTTTAATATGTATGTATGCATGCGTGTACATAAAGGTCGACGAGGAAACAAAAATTGTCATAAAAAATAAAATAAAATTGTGAAATTGTCAAATAAATGTAAGAGTAGCGTGCATGATGAGAAAGATGTGTGCGGGCATGGTTGGCGGGAAAAAAAACAGTAAAAAAGTCTTCAGTGGTAATGGACTTTTAATGTTTGCATATTTGTGTGACTGGCATGAAAATATTTATATGCATATAATACTCATTTTAGATTGCCTACATACTCATACACTCAAAGGTGTGTAAGTACACTGAGAGAAAATGATAAGTGATTGCCGAAATGCAAAATAGAAAATATTTTGGTTGGAAATAATTTAGAAAAGTCGCAAGAATCAATAAAAATAATGAAGGCGTAAAATATTGCATCGCCATTTTTTGCCAGTGTAGTGTTAAGTGCACTTAATAATTTGCCACAAGAGGCCAAAGCAGCTGGATTGACAACACGCTGGCGTCCGCCGAAGTCTCTGCAACAAAATGAGAAATAAAATATATATTTTTTTTATTGTGTTGACTTTTACCCTCAACACGCTCATCAGCAGTAACAGCAGCAGCAGCAGCAGCAACTTCATGCGGACGATCATCATGAACATTAGCAATGTCGCCGTTGCCACGCCCTCAAACCAAAATGGACACGACGGTTGGCTGGTATGACAAACTCGACTCGGCGACATAAAACGAACTCGCATTCGTTTTATTTTTTCATGCTTGAATCGTGAAAATGAATGAAAATGCATGAAAAGCTGCCGCATGTCGAGGGAAAAGTTAATAAATGGCTGACATTTTATGGTTTTTTGTTCACTGCCGCACAGCCAAAAAATATGCAATCGTATTTATTTAGCAACATTGTTGCGAATGAAGTTGAGTTGAGTTGCGTCGAGTTGAGTCGAGTCGAGTCGAGTCGAGTTGAGAGTTGTGCAGCGGCAGTGTAAGAAAAAAAATACACACATCAATCCGTTTAAAAATAATTTCGCTTGCTTCCGGTCTGGCTGCCTTTTAACTGCTTTGCTTGCCTGCCTGCCTATGTATGCTCATATTTTAAAGCGTTCAGCTCAATCGTTGGCTGATGGTTGAAAAATCGTTGCTGGCAATGTGAGGCACAAAACAAAAAAAAAAAGTGAAGCGAAGAAGCAGAAGCAGGAGTAGTGCTTGATGTTTAAAAATGTGGCAACATTGGCGGCTGCTTCCGCTACGCAGCAGCGGTCGTAGCATTTTGTTTTTGCGCTCGCCTCGCGTGGTTCTGTATACACTCATATCCGGTTGTATGGTCGCATTTCCGATTCAATTCTTTTTGTATGTGTGTGTGTGTGTGCGCTGATATTTTCTTTATTTCTGTTTTCCTTTTTTGGCTTACATCATTTTCTTGCTACATTTTTCTGTTTGGATTTCGCTGATGTGATGTGCTCCCAGTTGGTCTGGGTCATGATGAATAATTGCGTCTATGGCAAAAGAAAGTTCTGGCATATTTGCTTCTTTTTTTTCGCTTTGTATATAAATTTTTTATAAAATTTTTTTCAAGCATTGTGGCGCTATAAAAATATGCTCGAGTGGTTTGTAAATTGGTTGATTTCTGCTGTATTTTTTTTTACAAGCAGCAGACAAAGGTTAATGCTGCGCAGATAAGTAGGCAATCAATTTATAGTCCAACTTTTAGTAGGAAATGGTGAAGACCATCGGATTCGGACCATTGGAATGTCAGACTTGACTTTAAAAATGAAACTTTTACTATACAATAAAAGCGACAATTTTGTCGTCGAAGTTATTGTGCTGAGTTGGCTGAGTCTAAGTACATGACTTGTAATTACAAGTTTGAGTATTTTGAGGAATGCAACTCAGTTTGGTTAGAGTGCCAACTCATTTCGCTTGATTTATTACACCTTAGACTGATGTTTTGTGACAGCACACGACATTAGAGAACGGCCCAACCATTACAGGTGACTTCTTATAGCAACAACAACAACAATAACAACAACTTTAAGACACCATAAAATGAGCACCGCTGAGAGTACAAACAGACACAGAGTTCCCCAGAAAAAACATAAAGTTTGTGTACATTTGTGGTTTTCCTTTATTTTTATTTTTATTTTTATTTTGTGTTTTTTTGTACACGTAGAAAACATGATAACTGACAAATAAAAATTGTCGAAAGTAACATTTACGTGTAAATGTGCTTGTGCGTTCGGGCAGCAGCGAACATGCAAGTGAAGTGGCGTCTGTTTGACAGGACACACACGTACATACATATGTGTGTGTGTGTAGGTAAGTGTGTGGTGGTGTAGCGTTTTTGAACAAATTTACACGCTAAATGCGTCCCAACAGACGCGCCAAAGTCATTAATGTCAGCGTCAGCGTAAAAAGGTTTTACATGTAGTGGCCAGAAAGAAAGCTGGCAAGGGCCTTACCTTACTTTTCTTTACTTTACTACCTGTACAAATACAGACGAACACACACACACACACACACACACAAACACACAGTTATCCAAAAGAGACAAAGCGAAAGCTCCGAAACTGGAAATTGACATAAATACATAATGAGCAACAATTTGGCATGTAACCGCAGAAAAGTGCATGCATATGTTAAGAAAGGCAACAAAACTGGCAAAGACATAAAGAACTTGACTAAAAGCATCGGCTCGTTGTATTTAGGCCACATTCGCACTTGAATGCGTGCCTGTCTGTCTGTCTGTCTGTCTATTTGTGTGTGTGTGTGTGTGTGTATATGTGTCAAAGAAGAATAAAACGCAAGAATTGCAAAGAAAGAGCAGAAAATGACTACTTTTACTTTAATTTCCCGCAGGAGTTGTCGTTGTATGTATTTTTGTTGATCTTGTTTTTTGCCTTGGCAAGCAAACACACGAACTGAGTTGAGTTGAGTTAAGTCAAGTCAAATGACGCTTAACGCCATCTAAAGCAGCGGACAATCTTTTTAGGCAGATAGGCAGGCATGCACTGACACATCTTAACCAACCAACAGCTTTGGCAATTAATATGTGCAAACAGAGAAACAGGCAAGGGGCAGGGACAAATAGTTGCTAACACTTTAATGCGTGTCACTACAGTCACATCTTTGTCGCATGAGTAGACGGCCATCACAGCATATAGTGAGCGTGGGCGTATGAGCACCCATTGAGGAGCCGTTTTCAATTATACATTATTAATGTCGGTCTGAGGTTTCACATGGTCGGTCGACGTATCTTCGTCTTTGTGTTCCTGTTCGTGTTCGTGTTCGTGTTCGTTGGCAAAAGGCAAAGCGAAGCAAAAACAGCACAACTTAAAAGGTAAAAAGACAGACTGACACTTTGACAAATTTACGCCACTTTCTTCATGGCACAAGGGGTGCTCTGTCACACACTCACACACAAACACACACACACACACATTCGATGACTCACACACATGCACGTGAAACACATTTCGTGTCCTTATTTTAGCTACGTGAAAATTTCGTTAAGAAATTATTTACATTTGCAAATTTTATGAGCTTTGTTTGCGTTTACGTCGTCGTCGTTGAGCTCCTACTTTTTTCTACACCATCTCTCCATCCTCATGCGCTTTGCACAGGTTTTGCGTGTGATTATGTGTGCATTTTTAATGTGCTGCAATGAGTGTATATGGTATGTGTGTGTATGAAAAGCGTCGCGTGTGTATGTGTGTGCGTGTGCCTTACCGTATTAAATTACATCCCTTTTGGCGTTTATTAATGGCGCAAACTTTTAATGAGAATGTGCATATTTAATTGCAAAAAAGAAACTTAATTTAAAGTCGTCCTCGTTCAAGTCAAGAAGTGAACATTTCTCCTGAAAGTCGACTTTGCCTCTTTGCTGCTTGCTTGAAATTCATCGTTTTCAACCTTTATTTTTACTCCCTTCTTTGCTGTTTATTTTTTATTTTTATTTTTTTGGTACTTAGTTAGCCTTTGTTGTGTGTTGGGCTTTTGTTTCGTAGTATTAAAGGTGCTTAATGGTATATTATCTGTTGTATTAACATTTAAAAAAGGTGTAATAGTGTCTGAGTAATGCATTAGGCCACTATTTTTTGTAGTATGTTCACTACTTTTTATACGGTGAGTATTAATTTAAAGCATACTTTTGTGCATTGTGCTTTCAACCGACCTTTATGCCAAAAGCAGCCACGGTGTGTCTGACTAATTTTACGCATGAGACTACATCTCGACTTCTTGTTCTTCTTCAAAATGCAAACTTTCTTAGTTTTATGAGTTGAAAGCTTCTTTAAATTTTATGACATGCTATCCTGCAGCTGTCACAATAAAATTGTAGATATAAAGGATATTTTTGGGTCTTGTGCAAGAAGAACTTGATTTGATTAAGTTGAGTCAAACATTTCGTTGCATACTTTTGTGTGTGACTTTTTTTTTGCTGCTTTGTTTATGGTCAAATCCTTGAGTCACTAGCACACACACAGCTAGTTTGAGTGATAGTTTGGCTATGCCACTGTTGTAGTTTCTCAAGCTGACAACATATGAAATTGTTATCTTACGTTTGGGATTGCAATTGCTAATAAATAATTTAGCAATTGAACAAAGCACAAAATAAACTAAGACAGAAAGCAGCAAAGTTTTTTTTTCACCAAGTTAGTGTGACTTTTTCTGTCTTTCTCTGTCTTGTGCTCAATGCCGTGTTGTTTAACTAAAAAATAAATTCACATGCATAAGAAAATAGTGTAAGGAATCACATACATACATATATGTATGTACAGTAGTGTGTCTTGGCTCTATGCTAGCTTGTCGTCGTACGTAGTCAGTAGTCATTCGAGTGCGCAACAAAGTTGAGAGGGCGAGTTACAGGTTAATTTATTATTGAAACTAATGTCAGCAGGAAGCAACAGAAGACACTGTTGAGGCAGCGGCAGCGACAGCCATAAGCAGCAGCTTGAATTGGCAGTGTAGGAAAATCCTCAGACAGCATAGAATGTGAGCGTTGAATGGTGTATCGAGACAGACAGCGCATGAAACAAGAGAGTTTGAGAAGGAGTGAGACAAAACACAGATAGTTGAGGAAGAGACTTGAGTTAAGCACATTAAAGAGAAGGAAGCTGTAGCCATGCTAAAGGTTTCGGCGCTGGTTGAACTTTGTTGAAAGCAGCAGATTGCCAAGTAGTTGTGAGACATACATATAGTTGCAGGTGCAATGACGCCGGAGTATGAATTACCTACGACCCGACGACGTCTGGCCCCTCATACATTTTCAGTGGTGTGATGAAATAGTAAATTATGTCTGTGCGCGTTGCTGTAATCACATGAAATGTCTATGAAGCATACAATTATGAAGTAAATAATGTCGATGACATTAATTAAAACTTGTAACTGAGAATAAATTTTATATAAATAAATAAATAAATTTTGAAAGTATTAAAACTGTAAATTTAAAAATCCGTCACTTTACATCACTGAATGCTTATGCTGCTTTAGTTATGCTATGCAACGTCTCCTGACTTTTGTTGTTTTCTGTGATTTGAGCTAAAAATCAATGAACAACTAACTTGATTTTCTATGCAAGTGGCAGTTTGAACACATTACTGAATATTGACTTCAATTGAGTCAAGTCGTGTCGATTTGAGTTAAGTTGAGTTGTGTTGCGTTGCCTTGCTTTACGTTGCGTTGCGTTCAGCGGAATCGTGTCGAGTTGCTTTTGCTTGCTAGTGATTTCTTTTTTCTAGCTCACTGTTTGCTTCATCCTTGCTGGTTGCTCTGTGCTAGCATGCTAAAAATTGAGTTCAACTTAATTTGCGTTGACTGCGTGCACTCGAAAAACGAGGTCATTTCAATAATCCAGCGCTGAATAGCTGCTAATAGTTTTATTGAAAAAAACTCAAAGAATATATAAATTGTGATTTATTGAAAAAAAAAAATATATAAACATATATAAATAAAACGGCAAAAATAAATCTTAGCAAACGTTTTACGATGCAATCTTTGAATTGAAAAATACTCACATAATATCTCTTTTATTTTCATATCGATGTGCGACTTTCTACATTAAGGTAAGTTTCTTTTTTATACTAAATAATACCATCTTATATATAATAAAATTTATCTTTTTTGAACACAAAATTTCCTTATATATTGGGTAATTAGATAACACATACTGAAGTCATGATAGGAACCTTCTTGATATTATTCAATGACAGAATTCAATATAAAAGTCAAAAAATTGTACTCTTATTTCGAGTAAATCATTAAACTGATTTATATACTATTCAATGTGTCTAACAAAAAAACTGATTTTTGTACTTTGCAACACTAGCACATTTGGCATGCATGAATGCACTTGTGTGTATAACAGCTTTAGTGCCATTTCTCTTAACGATTCGGCCAAAACTAAACAAAAACAAAGTACAAAATGAAAACCAAAAACAAAAAGTAAAAAACACAGTTGAACTTGACTCTGACATCGCCATCGCCATGCCATACCAAAGTGGCATAGCAGACAGAAGGAAATTTAAGCATTGAGGCACATTCGCTTGCCAGCCATTGACTCTAGCATGCTGTGAAATGAAACCAAGAAACAAAAAGGGGGAAAATAATAATGTGAACTGCGAAATCAAAGCTATGGCATGAGTTTAACAAATCAAGCAAACAACTGACACAAGGGTTAAGTGATTTTCTTTGTTTCTGCTAAAACAATTTGAGATTTATTCGAGCGTGAAATAAAGTCGCATAAATAAAAATTCACTTGAAAATGCACGCATGAAATATTTAAAGTTTTGTTATTCCAGTCAAAGATTTCTTTTCTTAATACTTATTTTTTTTTTTTGCCAAAATATTTTTTAAAATGATTTTTATGTGACATTAATTTTTAAAAACCCAATTGCTGAAAAGTTTAAATGCATATAAAAATCAAAATCAAACTTTTCTCGTCATTGCGCCTTGTTTTATCGACCACTTTTTTCCATAGGATCCACATAACCGCCGTGTTGACCAAAATACAAAAAAAAGGACCCTTTTGTGTGCTACTTTTGGCTTAATGTGTTTGGGAAAAAATACGTTGACCCAAAAGTTCGACTCGTTGTTGCCGTTGTCTCTATATTTGCTTACACCTACCGCTATGCCATTTTTGCCTTGGCCGAAAGGGTTTGGGCTTGTTTGTTTGCTTTATTTTGTATAATTTTTGTTTTTTAGCCTTCAACAAAAATTCAATTTGATCAAAAAAAGGGACCTGTTTTTTGCTACCGGTCTTGATTTTAATGTAATCGGCGGTAATATGAATTACTTGCTTTTTTTTAGCTGTGGGCTAACAAGTTGTTGTGCTGTGCCCAACAGCCAAAACAGTTTAATATTTGTTGTGAGCTAACATTATTTAGCATACTTTCGAAGCGTGTAACTAAAAGTGAAATAACAAAAATTATAAGTGTTATTTAATGTATTGACAACTCTTCGTTTTTCTTCGTACGACTGAAGTGTTCAGTTAGTCAATTCTTTTTGTCGCAGTTCAAACACGTGTTTTCGCTCTTATCATTTGTTGTCGTTGTCATCGTCGTCAATTTTGCTGATAACAATTGAAAGTTTTCACTGTCTGGTATTGCTGATGAGCATCAGGCCGGTGATAAAAGTCGCTGATAAGAATAGTGACAACTTTGTTGCTAAAAAAAGAACTTTGCCGTTTTTGCAGTTCAGGCGCCAACAACAGACACTTCCGTTCGTATGCATTGTAGTGAATTTGGTGAGGCTTAACGTCACTACTGAACCATACATACACTGAAAAAAAACGATGGCTTTTTATTTTTAATGTCTTTTGTTTCATTGACTTTCATAACGTGACTTTCATTGCGTGTTAATTTTGCATTAGAAAGTATAGTAATTTATTTAAGTTTGTAATATATTTTTAAATTTATTAATTTATGCGCAAACTTATTTAATTTGCATGTACGAACACATGTTGCCTTCATATTAAAACAAATTAACATTTCATAATGCAACACGAACGAACATTTTGATTTTGATGCATGACTTACGTGATTTGTGTGACCTGACCTGGAAAAAATTTAATGTAAGCCAAAAAGGAGATGAAACCAGTAAGGACGTTATCTTCGGCCTTGCCGAAGATGTATACTCTTCACGACACCTTTTGTGGTACGCCCATTTTATTTATGGAATCTTATTTCTTTTTGTCCACATAGCCTACAGATCAACTTTCGTTGTTATACCTCATTGGGTGCCAGATATATGGAAACTATTGGTTTTGGTCATATGTGGGCGGTACCACGCCCATTTTGATATCAAAATAGTTTTTAAGCCGCATTATCAACATAAGTATGAAGTTTCAAGTCAATTAGTTAAGAAACAAAAAAATTTTCCGTACTTAAGACTTAAATTTTCTTCTCTTTCTCTTCTTCATTTTGTATGGCAGGTACCAGTTCCAGTTGTCCGATCTTAATGAAACCTTTAGGCAACTGGTTACACCAAATTACTACTTGTGAAATTTCAGCACTCTATCTTAAGAAATAAAAAAGTTTCCCATACAACGATTTAAACTTTTCTTCTCTTCCTCTTCTTCATTTTGTATGGCAGGTACCACTTCCAGTAGTTCGATCTCAATGAAACTTTCAGGCATTTAGTGTGGCTACTACTACTTGTATAATTTCAGCGCTCTATCTTGGAAAGCAAAAAAGTTGTTCATACAACGATATCATTTTTTTGTTCTTCTTTTTGAGTATGGTGTCTACCAGTTCCAGTGGTCCGATCTCGCTGGTTCCGACCAATGTGTCATCGTAATAAAATACAAGGGTCTGTGCAAATTTTCAGGTCGATAGCTTCAAAACTGAGGGAGGAGTTTGCATACATACAGATAGACAGACAGACGGACATGGCTATATAAACTCGTCTTGTCATCCTGATCAAGAATATATATTCTTTGTATAGTCGGCCACGCCTCCTTCTGGGTGTTACAAACTTCGTGACAAAACTATAATACTTTTCACTTCGTGAAGAGTATAAAAACTTAGCTTAATAAAATGTTTAACAATATTATTTTAACATACATATGTTCTATTCTGAATGCGTAGTTGTATATTTGCCAATGACAATTTCAAAAACTTTTCAAAACTTGAAATTTAAAATACATCTCTTATAAATTTGACATAAAGTTTATAAAATAAAGAATTACTATAAAATAGATTTTCTTTTCCATTCATTTGCCGGAGCTAATATAAACGGACCACAAGAATAAAGATTTTAATTCCATTCAAAACGAAAAAGTAAAATCAAGAAGATTCATTCTTTGGGTTGAGAAAAAAATTGATTTGACAGTCAAGTTAAGAAACTGGAGAACGTGAGTGAAATCGCTGATCGATCGAACTGATAATTGACAACATGCTCTTGTCTATTTTTATTTATCACAGACATTTTATATGTTTTTGTCCCTGCAAAATGTTAACCTTCAAAACCCCATTGAAAAATGATTGCAAAATTTTGGTATGGTGTTTTTTTTGTATTTTCGTTTTTGGGACTCAAATATCAATTAATTTAAATTATAAACTAAATGATATTGGCGAAAAACTTGTAAGCGAAGAAAATGTGTGCACGTAAATTTTCGTATAAAAAGACCGCATTTGTCGAGCAACTATCAGAGTCTAGTAGAGTTTCAGTGCGGAGAAACCCAACTGACAGAAAAATTAGCAGAAAAAAAAGGAGTTGCTCTCATCAAAGGACTATAACTATGAGAGCATTTTACGGTAAAAAAGAAATAAAACAAACTTAAAACGGATAATTGAAATTAATATGCTTTTCTTGCTTGAACTTAGCGATTACCCTGTTGTGCCTAACGACGTTCGTGGCGAGTTCAGCCGCAGCAAAGTTGGAGTTTCCTTCAGGGCGTAGTATAGATAATACGCTATACGCAAAATATGTATGCCGCGGTAAAGCAAACGGCCTTCGTTTACTGGTCCCGGGCAGCTGCTCGCAGTACTACGAGTGTCAAGATGGCTTAACTGTTTTGAAGACTTGCTCGCGATTCTTCGATGATAAGGTAAAAGAATGCGTCACTTACAACACGGGATGTGTCGAGACAGTTGAACCTGCCGGCTTTAAAGCTATCCCAGCTGACTGTTCTGGACCATGCTGTGGTAAATCTAATGGTTATACTGTAGACGAAAACAATTTGGCTAAATACTACAGCTGTGAAGATAATGCTGTTGTAAATGAAGCAACTTGCCCAAGTGGTAAGGAGTTCAATCTATCTAGGGGGATATGTGATGTTGCTTCATCATGTGTTGGTGATTGTTTAACGACTGCTCCGCCATGTGACAAAGATAAAGTAACAACAACAACTACGAAACCATGTGACAAAGATAAAGAAACAACAACAACTACGAAACCATGTGGCAAAACAGATACAGTAACTAATAAACCAACTGTAACACCTTCGACTGCTGCACCGACTACACCAGTATGTAATGATTCTACACCTTCCACAAACAAACCAACTACTCCGGCCACCACGAAAGTAACCACAGAAGCCAGCACAAAAACCACTACACCAGCAACCACCACACCATCAACAACTCCAACAACAACAACTCCAACAACAACAACTCCAACAACAACAACTCCAACAACAACAACTCCAACAACAACAACTCGGACAACAACAACTCCGACAACAACAACTCGGACAACAACAACTCCGACAACAACCACGACGTGTACTCCGTCCACGACAACAACTCCAACAACAACAACTCCAACAACAACAACTCCAACAACAACAACTCCAACAACAACAACTCCAACAACAACAACTCCAACAACAACAACTCGGACAACAACAACTCCGACAACAACCACGACGTGTACTCCGTCCACGACAACAACAACACTAAAACCAACAACAACTCCAACAACAACAACTCCAACAACAACAACTCCAACCACAACAACTCCAACAACAACAACTCGGACAACAACAACTCCGACAACAACCACGACGTGTACTCCGTCCACGACAACAACAACTCCAAAACCAACAACAACTCCAACAACAACAACTCCAACAACAACAACTCCAACAACAACAACTCGGACAACAACAACTCCGACAACAACCACGACGTGTACTCCGTCCACGACAACAACAACTCCAACAACAACAACTCCAACAACAACAACTCCGACAACAACCACGACGTGTACTCCGTCCACGACAACAACAACACTAAAACCAACAACAACTCCAACAACAACAACTCCAACCACAACAACTCCAACAACAACAACTCGGACAACAACAACTCCGACAACAACCACGACGTGTACTCCGTCCACGACAACAACAACTCCAACAACAACAACTCCAACAACAACAACTCCGACAACAACCACGACGTGTACTCCGTCCACGACAACAACAACACTAAAACCAACAACAACTCCAACAACAACAACTCCAACCACAACAACTCCAACAACAACAACTCGGACAACAACAACTCCGACAACAACAACGACGTGTACTCCGTCCACGACAACAACAACTCCGACAACAACAACTCCGACAACAACAACTCCGACAACAACAACTCCAACAACAACGCCCTCGACAACAACCACGACGTGTACTCCGTCCACGACAACAACAACACTAAAACCAACAACAACTCCAACGACAACAACTCCAACAACAACAACTCCAACAACAACAACTCCAACAACAACAACTCCAACAACAACAACTCCGACAACAACCACGACGTGTACTCCGTCCACGACAACAACAACACTAAAACCAACAACAACTCCAACAACAACAACTCCAACCACAACAACTCCAACAACAACAACTCGGACAACATCAACTCCGACAACAACAACGACGTGTACTCCGTCCACGACAACAACAACTACCAACAACAACAACTCCAACAACAACAACTCCAACAACAACAACTCGGACAACAACAACTCCGACAACAACCACGACGTGTACTCCGTCCACGACAACAACAACTCCAACAACAACAACTCCAACAACAACAACTCCGACAACAACCACGACGTGTACTCCGTCCACGACAACAACAACACTAAAACCAACAACAACTCCAACAACAACAACTCCAACCACAACAACTCCAACAACAACAACTCGGACAACAACAACTCCGACAACAACAACGACGTGTACTCCGTCCACGACAACAACAACTCCGACAACAACAACTCCGACAACAACAACTCCGACAACAACAACTCCAACAACAACGCCCTCGACAACAACCACGACGTGTACTCCGTCCACGACAACAACAACACTAAAACCAACAACAACTCCAACGACAACAACTCCAACAACAACAACTCCAACAACAACAACTCCAACAACAACAACTCCAACAACAACAACTCCGACAACAACCACGACGTGTACTTCGTCCACGACAACAACAACTTCAACAACAACAACTTCAACAACAACAACTCCAA
>JBAMBP010001105.1:0-10686 GCA_037044515.1 Phortica magna
TTGTAAAAAAAAAGTGAAATTTACAAAAAATGTAAGTTTGGTGGTCTTTGAGGGGTAGTCAAAAATACAAATGGGTATTTTCTGGTATGCAGTTTTAAGGACATGTATTTACTGAGTCTACATACAAAATTTCAGGTCCGTATCTTTTATAGTTTTGAAGATACAGTAATTTACAAAAAAACACTTTTTGAGGGGTAATGAAGGGTTGGGGGGAAAATTGGTGTATGCAGTTTTAAAGACATACATCTATGAAGTCTGCATACAAAGTTTCAATTTCGTATCTAATATAGTTGTGGAGATATACAAATTTTTGTAAAAAAAAAGTGAAATTTACAAAAAATGTAAGTTTGGTGGTCTTTGAGGGGTAGTCATAAATACAAATGGGTATTTTCTGGTATGCAGTTTTAAGGACATGTATTTACTGAGTCTACATACAAAATTTCAGGTCCGTATCTTTTATAGTTTTGAAGATACAGTAATTTACAAAAAAACACTTTTTGAGGGGTAATGAAGGGTTGGGGGGAAAATTGGGGTATGCAGGTTTATAGGTCTTTACATACTTAGTCGACATACCAACTTTCATAGTTCTAGCGTTTCTGGTGTTCAAGTTATAGCCTTTCCAAAAAGTGGGCGTAGCTGGTTGGGCGGGAAGGAGTGGGCGTGGCTCAAAACCATTCAAACTTGATCTGCTGCCGAGCATCACGAGTCTATCCTCCAAATTTCAAGTCTCTATCTTTTATAGTTTCCGAGAACCATTGGTGAGGACGGACGGACGGACGGACAGACGGACGGACATGGCTTAATCAATTTGTCTTGTCGTCCTGATCAAGAATATATATACTTTATAGGGTCCCCCTCCCCTCCTTCTATGCGTTACATACATTTCGACAAACAAAAACTATGTACTCTGGTACAGTATGTACTAATATGTAGTATGTATTAATACTCTCTGGTTCTAGATAACAAAGGATATGCGACTAAATATTGGTTATTGGTTAATTCTTCCATTATTGATTATCTCTTCTACATTTTGCAAAGCAAAGTCGTTTTGTCCGAGCGTTGAGCGCAAAACATTTAGTAGTTTTGGATTTTCGTTTCAAATTAGCAGTTATCATGAAGAAGTATGTGTTTTTGTTTTTGTGTTTCAAAGCGACAATTAATGCACTCTAAATTTATGTGAAAAAAATATATCTTGCATATTAATGTTATTCATTCACATTTATATTAAAAAACTTTTGTCCGATTATGCGTTGGAGCCACTGTATTCGTATTGATAGGGATTTGACTGTTGGTCTAATGCCACCAACGCCACCGCCAGCAAACCTAACCTACGAAACATGTCTGCTGACTCTGCCGTCGATTTCAATGACCTCAAAACGTCCCATGCAATTACCAAAGCACAGACCACATCGTCATTTTCTTGGCCATTACAAAACACCAGTAAGGGAGCTATTTTCGGCTATGCCGAAACTTATATACTCTTGCAAACGTTTTCCCAATTATTCTTATTTGAAAATCGTTTTTAAATTTTCCAAGAAGAAACCATATACGTAGCCACGCCCATTTTCTAATTTGCCTTAAAGAAGGCAATGTGGTCAAACTTCACTACATTTTTCAATCTTGAATCCCGTCTGCTTACAGAGATGTCCCATTTTTAAGTTTTTAGTTGTATGGGCGGTACCACGCCCTTATGTCCGATTTTTATAAAATTCTGGAGTTTAGTCAATAGTCAATAAAAACACGTAATAGCAAAGTTGGGTTTGCTTATATCCAAGAACAACAATAGTTTTTCTAACAAAAACTGTATTTTTATTTTATGCTCCTATGGGAGCTATATGCTATAGTAGCCTGATTCTGACCATTTTTGCGCTGTATCTTTGTAGATGTCAAAAAAGTCTTTGTGCTAAATTATTGAGTTGATAACTTCAAAAACACGCGGTTTTTTTTAGCAAAAACATAATTTTTGAACGATCTGATTTCTACGGGAGCCGATTTTTTCATACCAAGTATATAAATATGTATACTTTATATGGTCGGGGATGTCTCCTTCTCTGCGTTGCAAACTTCATGACAAAGTTAATATACTCTTTTTGCAAGAGTATAAAAAACCAAGAACCGTTTTTCTGTGTTTTCGCAAGATATTCTTGTCTTTTTTTTTGAAACAGTCATGATTCGATCAATTCTTCAAATAGTCAAGAGTTGTAAAATACAAATCATTCTCATAATTGCTATTGCTATCCAAATTAGCTTCGAATTTTAATTGTTAGTCCAGATTGTTGTGCACAAAGAGTATTGAAACATCGGCATGGCCGAAATAAATCTCTGGTTATTATTCTCTTAACGAAGATCGGACTACTGGAACTGGTACTTGCCATACAAAATGAAGAGGCAGATACGCCAATTTAAGTCGTTTTATGGAAAACTTTTTGGTTTCTTAACTAATTGACTTGAAACTAAATACTTATTTTCATAGTGTGGCTTAAAAATTATTTTGATATCAAAATGGGCGTGGCACCGTCCACATATGACCAAAACCAATATTTTCTATAAATCTGGCCAATCTGGTATAAAAATTAAAATTGGTTTTAGTCTATGTGGATAAAGAGAAATGAGATTGAGGGAAGCATGAACTTACGTATGGATTACTAATTGACTTCTTTAATGAACATGGAAATAAATGAATTAGTTCGTTCTACACATCAACTTAACAAAAACTAGTTGTGCCTACAACATTTTTCAAAGAACTTCATAAAAAATATTGGATTTCGCATAAAGCAATAAAAATCAGTTTCCAATTTGAGCCTTGGATAAAATCAAATCTCATAAGGAGAAGTTGGTTTAACTTACAGAACTATACTTGCACAAAGAAAGAAACGCCTCCGTCGCCAAAGCCATTACGGAATAGAATCATCTATAAGGCAGCTCAAAATGTACATTGGTACATGATCTTCGTGATGATTCCACTGTTGATAATCACTCTCATAGATTGGCTTTTAGGGGTCGACGTCGTGTGATGTTTAATAAAGCCATAATCGGATTATAATTGGTTATTTTTCTTATTTGCAGCCGTATTCAACACGGAAAATAAAATAAAACAAATAAAAAAGAAAAAACGCTCAAAATACTTAATGTTAATTTATAATTGAAAAAAATAATTTTATCACATTTTTTTTTTTTTATATGAAATTCTTTCGCTTTGTAATGCTTAAAAAGACAGCCTACTTTTCTTTTGTATAAACTGATGTTTTTTTTAGCAATTAAACTTGATTAGAGAGACCTAATAATTTTTATACTCTTCACGAAGTGAAAAGTATTATAGTTTTGTCACGAAGTTTGTAATACCCAACAGGAGGGGTCGACTATACAAAGTATATATATAGACGAGTTGATATAGCCATGTCCGTCAGTGTGTCTGTCTGAATGTATGCAAACCCCTCCACCAGTTTTACAGCTATCGACCTGAAATTTTGCACAGACCCTTGTATTTTATTACGATAACACATTGGTCGGAACCAGCAAGATCGGATTACTGGAATTGGTAGCCTCCATACGAAAATAAGAAGAAAACAAAATTTCAATCGTTGTATAAAAAACATTTTTTTTTTGAAAGCTAGAGCGCTGAAAGTAGCACACAAGTAGCAATGTTACGTAACGCTTAAAAATGGGGTTTCGGTGTAAGCAGAAGAGATACAAAACTACAAACTATAGTAAAGTACGACTGCTTTACTTTCTTTAAATTATAAAATGGGCTTGGGTACGCTTCTTAATCTTCAAAAAGGTATTTGATTCTTGTTGAGAAAATGATTAAAAAGAAAATAGCTTCCTTCCTGTTTTTTATTTCTGTTTATCAAAACAAAGTCAACTTATGCAAAACTTGATTCTAAATTAAATTGAATGAATCTATTTCATTCTCAAATTTATTAAACAGCGAATCTCTTTAAATCAATTGAACTTAAGTCTTGTAAACAACATAAGTTAACCTGTCCTCCTTTCTCTCTAAAGTGTCATTAATTATTGAATTTTAAAGAAAACCTGAACTTAGACATCTCAAAACTGAAAGTTTTTTTTTTAAATAACTTGCACCAAACAAAATGTTTCTACATTAATTTAAATGTAGCTCTAAAATGATATATTTAAAGCATAGCTCGCAAATAACTGTTGACCGATTCGTGCGGTCGCATAATATGTGTTTTTCACTCAGTCTTTGAGCAAAAAGTCCAAGTGCAACCGATTGCATTGTTCGCATAAAAATTTTGCTGGCGCTTAACCGACGAGCAGTTTTTTTCGGTTTCTTTTGCTCTGCACATTCCCGAACCATTTGCTCTTTAACGATGCTTCAAAATGTTTTAAGCGCAGGTATGTGTGTATTGCTTGTCACTTGGCTTTGTGAATTTCGCTTGTGAACAGTGACCTGATTTAAACTCGCTATTCATTGTTAAGCTCAATTCAAAATAAATGAATTAAAAAGAAAACTATTTATTTTTTAATTAAAATAGTTTAATATATGAAAAATTCATGTGTAAAATTCTTGAAATTTTAACGTGAAAATCAAATGTCACAATGTTACACAACGTACCACTGTGCATCGAAAAAAAGACAAATTATTGAAAAGACCGTTTGCGTTGACTTTTTCAGTCAATCGGTCTTTTAATAAGTCTCTCTGTGCGAGCTTCACTCGTATCGCTCATTGTGCGATGTTCGGTAAAAGAGCGTCTCACGAACAGCTCAATGTAAAGCGCACAACAGAAAATTGAATCGAAAAGAAACAAAGTTTACTGCTCAGAGAGAGAACGAGCAGTAGACTTTGTGTATGCTTTTTTTCGGTTGTTCTCGCATGTAGAGCGTAAGGAAAAAACGGTCAACAGTTATTTGCGAGCTACGAAATGAAAACCCAGAATGGGAGCTATATTCGGCTTTGCCGTGACTTATATACCCTTACACACGTTGTCCCAATTATTCTAATTGGAAAATATATAATATACTTTTCCCAATAAGAATCATATACAGTTTGTCAAGAGTCTTTACACAAGGTGAAAAAAACACAATATATGAATTCAAGTTTTAAATTAAGTAACTTTAAAATATTTTTTTATTATTATTTTAATGCACATTTGTGCACATAGGTTCTGCGAACATATTTCCATTTAAAAAGTTTAATTAATATATTTCATTCTTAAATAACACAACAAAATCTGTCAATTAAGTGTTTACACATATGACGTTAATGATACCCTGAGATTGGTTTTCGACCCCTGACGGTTTTCTTAGAAACAACGGTAAACATTTTGGTATACTGAAAGTCTTCTAGTGAAATTTTGCACTTTTAAACGCTTTTTCATTATCAATTTTCGCACCAAATTAATGAAGTAACAATGCCTGTCAAAAGAATTTCTTTAGTCACTAAAGAATTAGTTTATTACAACTATTCTAAGTACTAAGAAAAGTGCTCAGGAAATGGCTGAAATGTTTGGATTGTCGAGGAAAACCGTCTACAACATAATTTCAAGAGCTGAAAATGAAGATAGACTGGATAATATTGCAACAAATGGTAGGCGAAAGAAGTTGCCTGATCGAAACGAACGTCGATTGGTTCGAAAAATTGAAGAAAATCCTCAAAATTCGCTTAGATCGTTAGCAACTCAGATGCAGGTGGAATGTGGTGTTCAAGTCAGCCACGAAACGATACGGAAAATACTGAACAAGAATCGTTACTCATCGAGAGTTGCAATGAAAACGCCTATGCTTTCGAGGCAAAATGTAGAAAAGCGATTGTCGTTCGCCGAGAAGCACATCGAAGATCCTGATGAGTTTTGGAACAACGTTACATTTTGCGACGAAACAAACATAATGCTTTATTATAACGAGGGACCCAACAGAGTGTGAAAAAAGCCTTTAAAAGCCTTGACACAACGCAACATTATATAAACAGTGAAATTTGGAAAATTGTCGGTTATGGTATGGGCTTGCATTTCAAGCAAAAGAGTTGAAGCAATACCTAAATATTTTGAAGGCAAACTTGCACAGTTCCGCCAAACAGTTTTGGATTTGAGCTTGATAAAAAGAGTAAGAAGCCAAAATTTAAATTTTATCAAGACGACCCAAAGCACAAGGAGCATTTGGTCAGGAATTGGCTTCTTTTTAACACCAGTAAGGTGTTGGATACGCCTCCCCAAAGCCCAGACCTTAACCCTATCGAAAATTTGTGGACTTTTTTAAAGAAAAAATTGTCAAAAAGAAGCCGCAGAAACAAAAATCAACTCATTGAGTTTATAAAACTGGAATGGGCCAACATTCCAACGTATTATGACCTCACAAAACTCATTGGGTCTATGAAAAGTCGCCTAGGTGCCGTCATCAAAGCAAAGGGTTGTCATGCAAAATATTAAGCTTCAAAAAAGTTAGTATGTCTCCGATGGTTTGGCTGATTGGAGTCTTTATCTTAAAATGTGTAAACACTTGACAGTTACATTTTTCTTATTTTTCAGATATTGTTGTGTTATTTAAGAATGAAATATATTAATTAAACTTTTTAAATGGAAATATGTTCGCATAACCTATGTGCACAAATGTGCATTAAAATAATAATAAAAAAATCTTTTAAAGTTACTTAATTTGAAACTTGAATTCATATTTTGTGTAAAGACTTTCTTGACAAACTGTACGTTCGTACAGACTAAAGGGCGTATCCAATTTTCTAATTTGTCTTAATGAAAGGAAGAAGCAATGAAGTCATACTTCACTACATTTTGCAATCTTGTGTCTCATCTGATTACAGAGAAAGCCTATTTTCAAGTTTTCTTTGTATAGGCGGTGCCACGCGATTCTTATATAACTTTGGAATCTAGTCAAGCCTCAATAAAAACACTTAATTGCAAAGTTTGGTCTGTTTATATTTTAATTTTTTTTTGTATTATTTTTTTTATGTAGAATCTGTCTTATACAATAAGTGAATCTTGCGACTAAAATTAAATTAACAGGAATAGCAGTTTTCCAGCGAACCCATCCATTATATATAACATCTTTTCTGTTAATTAAGTCTGTCTATCAGTGAGATCGAGGATTTTTTTAAATCTTCTTACTGTTAGACTGTTGTCAAGTAGATTTAGGGGTTAATTATTTTCGAGATTATGAAGTCTTTTAATGTGTTTCTTACTACTTCTAATTATCTATTCTTTTACTGTTAGAATGTTTAAATCTTTATGAATATTTGCGTTGGTAACATAAAAAGGAGCATTGACGATTTGTCGTAGAGTTTTGGATTGGTAACGCTGGAGAATCGCAATATTTGAGTTGCTAGCAGATCCCCAAAGCTGGATAGCATAAGTCCATACGGGCTTTAGTAAGGCTTTATAAAGGCGAACTTTGTTTTCTAAAGTGCTCTCTGAATTTCGGCTTACCAACCAAGCCATTTGTTTCGTTTTTGATTTAAGCTGCTGACATTTCGCCTTAATGTGTTTTTATCATGTTAATCTGGGGTCTAGGTGTAAGCCAAGATATTTCACGCAATTACTTTGTGGAATTGCTGTGCCTTTAAATGACACTTCTGGGCAATCATCTATTGTTAATGAAAACGTTATTTGAGCAGATTTAAGAGGGTTTATTTTAGTTTTCCAGCGAATGATCCAGGTTTCAGTAAGGTTGAGCTCGGATTGGAGGAGTTGAGATGCTTCCTGTCTAGATGAACTAGTTACTAAAATAGCTGTATCATCAGCGTATGTTGCAACGGTGCAGTTATTTGTTACTGGCAGGTCGGCCGAGTATAAGAGGGTATATAAGACAGGTCCCAATACGCTTCCTTACGGAACGCCTGCGTTTATCAGAAACAGTGCAGATGATTCATTTCTCTCTTGCACGTAGACACATCTTTTAGTTAAATAAGACTTCAGTAATAGATAATATGGTGCAAGCAACCATTTCTTTATCTTATACAGTACGCTATTCTACCAGACTCGATCAAACGCTTGTTGTACGTCGAGAAATGTTGCACTGCAGTATTTCTTGTTTTCGAAGGCAGATACTATGTCGTTAATAACCCTGTGACATTACTAAGGTGTCCAGTAGCCCCTTCAGAATCCGAATTGACATTCGGGAATGATAGATAGTTCGTCTAAGATTGCTTATATTCTCTTTAAAAGTATTTTCTCAAATACTTTCGAGAAAAATGTATTGGATGTGAAGGGGTGAAATTTCGTAGTGAATTCACCCCTCACAACAACTCGAGTAAGTACGGCGCATCTGTCGCTGTTAACTAACGCGACTCGATCGACGAGGTGTGACGTCCCTGGCGCTGTTAAATAGCAGCAGGGTAACAGCAACACCATCAGCTGACAGCCAAAACATATGGTGTCTGCATAACAGGTACATTGGAAGGGAGGCAGAATTGCACCGTTGGGGTGAAAGACCGCACTCAAGGTTGAGATTGAGGATTACGGTTGTAACGGATTGCGGAAAAGGATGGGTACCTCTGGCGATAGGCGACAGCGGTTTCGAAGAGAATTATGGAAGACGCAGAAGGCAGTCGGGTTCGGGATTTCGAGGCAACAAGTCAGGCGAGGACACAACTAAGAAGAGAATTGTGTGATCGACACGCGGGGAAAAAAAGACCAAGTGAAAAAGTTTTGGCATAAGTGTAATATCGAGAAAAAAAACTTAATCGAACGTTTCCGACCTAGCCAACCGTGTCAGAGTGTAAAACACGTTAATCCGTCTTATCGAAATCGTCCGAATAAACGTGAACTCTAATCCGTTCCATTAGCAAAGAACGAATAAACGCAAAAATCTGTGGGGCCAAATTCATCTTCACCACCGTCACTGAGTCGTCAGCAAAGCCGTACGGGGAAAACCCAGGAGTGCAACCATCAGCAAGTCGTCACCGGGAGTCTACACAGCGCTGGTCAGCAACAGGAGCAACAGGATCAACCATGGGACGCCACACATCACCCGCAGTCGCCGTACAGAATGCAGCTAAGTCTAGTGTTAAGTTATCGTAATATTTCTAGTAGCATTGTATTGCATAGAAAGTAGCGTAAGTCGCGCACAGGTAGGAGCCAGGGACTTTTATCCTAGTTTTAAGCGAAGAAACAGGCTGACTTCATAAACGCAGATTGCAAAGCAACACTGCAAAGCATAGTGTTCATAAACGGCATTGCTGTATTTTTGGCAATGCCGAGTGTTCATTAATGCCTTGCAAAACTTAAATGCTCAACATTTCTCAAATTTGCGCATCACTATTATTTGTGATGCATTGCATTTTTTGGCGCTCAAAATTATAGATATTTCGTAAGTAAAATTTGTTTACAAATAATATTCAAGTTGTTAATTTGCATAAAATTACAATAGTAAAAAAAAGTGGAGCCACGAAAGGAAGAAATTCCTTGTGGAAGTACGCTTGCTCCACGAAGCAGATTTTATTAAAAAACCAGTAAGGACGTTATCTTCGGCCTTGCCGAAGATGTATACTCTTCACGACACTTTTTGTGGTACACCCATTTTATTTTTGGAATCTTATTTCTTTTTGTCCACATAGCCTACAGATCAGTTTTCGTTGTTATACCTCATTGAGTGCCAGATATATAGGAACTTTTGGTTTTGGTCATATGTGGGAGGTGCCACGCCCATTTTGATATCAAAATAGCTTTTAAGCCACATTATCAACAAAAGTATGAAGTTTAGAGTCGATTAGTTAAGACACAAAAAAGTTTTCCGTACAACGACTTTAATTTGGTTTCTCTTCCTCTTCTTCATTTTGTATGGCAGGTACCAGTTCCAGTAGTCCGATCTCAACAAAACTTACAGGCAATTGATCTGGTGACACTAAATTACTACTTTTGAAATTTCAGCAGCCTAACTTCAGAAACAAAAAAGTTTCCCATACAACGATTTAAACTTTGCTTCTCTTCCTCTTCTTCATTTTGTATGGCAGGTACCAGTTCCAGCAGTCCGATCTCAATGAAACTTGCAGGCATTTGATCTGGTGACACTTACTTACTACTTTTTAAATTTCAGCACTTTATCTTCAGAAATAAAAAAGTTTCCCATACAACGATTTAAACTTTGTTTCTCTTCCTCTTCTTCATTTTGTATGGCAGGTACCAGTTCCAGTATTCCGATCTCAATGAAATTTTCAGGCATTTAGCCTGGCTACGGTTGTTCACCACTGGTATAATTTCAGCGCTCTATCTTGAAAAACAAAAAAGTTTTTCATACAACGATTGAAATTTTTTTTTCTTCTTCTTTTCGTATGGTGGCTACCAGTTCCAGTGGTCCGATCTCGCTGGTTCCGACCAATGTGTCATCGTAATAAAATACAAGGGTCTGTGCAAAGTTTCAGGTCGATAGCTTCAAAACTGAGGGAGGAGTTTGCATACATACAGACAGACGGACAGACGGACAGACGGACATGGCTATATCAACTCGTCTTGTCATCCTGATCAAGAATATATATACTTTGTATAGGCGGCCACGCCTCCTTCTGGCTGTTACAAACTTCGTGACAAAACTATAATACTTTTCACTTCGTGAAGAGTATAAAAAAAGAAAAGAAACACTATATGGGAGCAAATAATGCGGGACATTAAGGAAGTTGACAGCACATTTCCTTTTTCTAAGGAAGAAGCGACTAGATGTTTCATAAATTTAGTGGGAACGTATAAAAGGATTAAGAAGCGTAATAATACATCTGGTGAG